>JAFNEN010002363.1:0-16038 GCA_019343175.1 Oedothorax gibbosus
TCCTAAAAATATTTTCCTGCCGTTTTTAAATTTTTTTAGTTTTCCACAAATTTATAACGTAAAAAGTGGAAGGTATTTTATCGTTTATTTCCTCTTTCTGTGGGCCCCCAATGTCCGTCCCCCTCTAAATACCCCAAAAATACGAATGCCCCGGACAATTGATATAAAAAAATTCAGCGAAACAAAAATTAAAAATTTTTTTAAAATTTTAGAAAAGAATTCGAATACTTTTTAAAATTTTAAAAAAACTGAAAAATTTTAAAAGCTCTTTTAAAAGTAAAAACCCTTTTTATTAAAAATTTTAATCACCTTTGGGCCATTCCACAATCCCCGGGAAACTTTATTTTTTTTTTAAAAAAAAAATTTTAAAAAAAATTTTTTTTTGCGAAATAGTTTGAAATGACTCAAATTTTTTTTACTACGAGTTCTTTGTATTTTTATATAAAAATTTTTTTTCTATTTTAAAGGGGAGGTTTTTTTTTAATTTTTTGCCCTTTAAAATAAAAATTTAAAAATTTTTCCAAAAGAAAAGTAATAATTATTGAATTTTTGAAATAAAATAAATAAAAATAGCCAAATTTGCGGGTTAAATTTTTTAAATAAATTTAATTTTTTGTTTTTTGGGGGCCTTTTTGGGCCCATTAAAACAACTGTTGTTTTGAAGGGTTTTAAGGGGACGGGGATTCTTTACAAATTACTTTTTTTTTTTTGTTTGGGAAAGGTGACCCGTCATTTTCTGGCATCGATACCACCTTTATTTTTTGGGTCCGGGGGCCTTTTTAAAAATTTTCCCTTTTTTTTTAAAAAACAGTTTTTTAAATTATTTATAAAATTTTATTTATTTTATTCCTTTTGATCCCCAAAATTTTCTAAAATTTTTTTTGGTTTTTTCACAATTGAGGTTTTTTCCTAACATCATTAAAAAATTTAGTGTTTGGGGGTTTTTCCCCCAAATTTTTGGGGAATTAATAAAGGGGCAAGAGGGGTTGGGGGCCTATTTAACTTTTGGGAAAGCTTTTGGGGGGTTCCCAATTCAAAAATTTTATTTTTTTTAGGTTTGGTGGTTTGTTTGGGTCATTGTATTGCCTTGGGGGGGGAAATTTTTTTTTAAAACCCTTTAAAAAAATTTTTGTCATAACTCTATTTAAAAAAAAGGCAGACAATTTTTGGGGTTTTAAAAATTTAAATTTAAAACTGGTTTAAATATACGTTTTTTTAAAAACCTTAAAAAATCCTAATTAAAGGGGCTTTATATATTTTAAACTATATTTAACACTCTCCCTATCTTATTACCCCGTATTTTATATTATTTTTTTTTGAAGGGCTTTTTTGGGGTAACTATACTTTTCCCTTTTTGCTAACTAAAATCAAAAAGTTTTTTCTATTTAAACCCCGTTTCAACGTTCCAAACAATGGGACAATTTTGGGCCGATCTTTGCCCCCAATTTTGATTAAGTAATTAGGGGTTTTCTACAAAGGGGGGTGAAATAAAAGTCTTTGTAAAGTTGCTTGCAAATGCGAAAATTTAACGTAAAAGATATAATTCCCGTCTTTTTGTAACCCTTTTTCCGAAAATAGGGAAAAAGGGGGGTTTTAAACCTAAAGAATCGTGGCCAAAAATTTTTTACGCCAAAATTTGGGGGAAACCCCCAAAAAAATTGGTTTTAATTGGAAATTTTAAAAATTTGGGCTTTAATTTGGGGTTTTTTTTTTCTACCAAATTTTTTTTAAATTTAAATTTGCAAAGGGTTTTAAAATAATTTTTTTAAACTTTTTTAAATCAAACCTCCGGGCATTTTTTTTTTCCCCAAGGGTTTTTTTATAAAGGGGGTCAAAAATTTTTAAGGGAATTTTCCCCCGGTTTTAATTTTAAAAGGGTTTTATTTTTTTTTTGGTCGGCCATTTTGGGGTTTTTGTTTTTTCCCTTTGGGGGGGAAAAATTTTTTAAAAAAAGTACCCAAAACCGGCACGTTTCTTAAGGTTTTAAAAAAAATTTTTTTGTGTGAAAAGGGGCAGGTTGGGAAAGAAATTTTTTTAATGTGGAAAAATTAGGGGGTTTAAAAAGAAATTTTCATGATTGGGAGCACGCATTGTTTTTTTTTTTTGATTGAACTTTTTGGAAAAAAAATAGGGCAAAACGGGGTTGGATACTTTTTTTTTATTTGGGGGGCCCAAAAATCTCGCCAAAAAATCTATGGCGACAAAAAAAAATGCTCTGCCAAATATACACAGAAAAACTCTTTTAAAAAGGTTTTAAAATCGGAAAGGGTTCCTTTTGGGGGTTGTTTTTTGCCTATTTTTGGCGATTTTATCGCTTGCGCAGGGGAAAAGGGGGACAAATACCTAATGATTTTCAGCGATTTAATGACGTTAATTATAAAAAATGGCTTTAATAAATTAACAATATCAGAATGAATGGAAAATAGAAGAAATACATTACAATATCCGTTATTGCCTGTTGATGTGCCTTGAAGCTTTAGAACCCACTAGAAAAGTCTCCTTATATCCTTTAGAAATTTTCCCTCCGCTAATTGGATAAATATAATCGTACTGCTTAGTATTTATTTTCTAACGTAATTTTCACATTGATTTTTTAGCTACACTCTTAAAAAGACTCGCTAATTAGGCTAACAAATCACGTGCGGCTTAAAATTAGCTATTAATGCCACTTCGAATTCTGAATGAAAGTCTTTGTAGAATTAATATTTTACGCATTAAAAGTTTAATATCTAAGATCTAAGTTAATATGCGTATGTCTACAATTATCATTTCTGCTGAGTTCTTTTAAAAAAAAGTGAATTCATAAGAATTTTTAGTTTAAAATTTTATATGAATTTCTTATGTTAAAAATGGTTGAAGTCCAAAAAAGAGTTCTATACATGCTTAATCTTTCCATTTAAAAATGTTAAAAGAAGAAATTCTTCAAAGCACTAGATCGTTTTAAAAAATTTAGCTTTGGGGGTATAGATTGTTTTAAAAGTATGGATAAATCGGTTTGGAATGATTATGCTATTGATTTTTAGTATGTGACCACGATTTTAAAGTTTTATTCAAAAATATCTGAACCCCTTAACGGCGATTGGCAAGGAAATTTGCCCCCGCGAAAAGGCTTTTCTGCTAAAATTTTTAAGTAAAATATATATAAACGAATGAAGACCATACCCCTGAACTTTAAAAAAAAAAAAAAATTAAGTTACCGTAAAAAACCCAATTTTTGTACTTAAAAATCCATTTTATCGGAAATGAAGATCTAATAATATTCTAAAAGCGTCGTTAATGCATTAAGGTTCGCATTGGCAAAGTTTATCGAAAATCCATTTCCCAATGTGATATTTAAAATTTGTTGGCGCGTAAAAGTTTCGTGATAACTCAATAAAGCGATTTCATATCGTGTCTATTTTCATATTTTTATTTGATCAGCAAACATGCAAATGCACTTATGCTGTTTTTTGATGTCTTATAAAAGGGCTAATGCCTTTTGATGTTAACAGATCATTGTCCGAACGTACAAAGTCTTCATTATTTCATGCTTTAGTCTTGAAATTCGTGTAAAATAGTTGTGCTTTCAGATTATATTTTATTAACTTCTCATTTTTTGGGTTTGGAAATTTTTGGTGCGTTTTTTTAATTTGAATAATTGCATTAATAGTGTTGCCGGGAAAAATAATAAAAATTGTTTTCGGAATTTTTAAAGGAAGTCGTGGTGGCAAAGTAACTACGAAATATGTTAAAATAATTGTGCAGATTAATTATAAGTTGGTCTATGTTTTCAGAACAATAAAAATTGTTTCAAAATTTTGACGACCAGATTTTTTTAATTACTTTTGGAGAAATGACTGTAAATTAAAAAAAATCTAACAAAGAACAACCTCTTTTAGTGGTTAAAAATTATACTTGTAAGAAAAATTATCCTTTCCCTGATCGAAAGTTAGTTTTTTTCTCACGGCACACGTTCTTTTTACACGTTAAGTTTTATTTGAGCCAATCACTCATTTTTTTCATAATATAAAGAAAGGTCCATACAATTGTTATTATTTTAACAATACCAAATAAACACTAAGGTTTCTAAGTAATAATCCCCAAAATATTTAATAAAATAATGAACGCAACTAATTCCCATCGCCCAATTGCTCTAGTCTAGCTCTAGTGGGGATGATAATTCCAACAAACAATTCCCATGGCAAATGGTCTTCTATTTTCTACGTTAACCAACCAATCCATGTAAAATGACCAGAGAGCTATGCAACCTTCATTTTGTCGAAAAATAAAATAAAATATCAGGTCATAATGTCCCATTTTAAGGGGACACGGTACCCAAAACATTATTTCTAAATAATAAATTAATTTGTAAATTGAGTTGGTTTTATTTAATGTTCACTCGAAAATAACAATTTTCTAGCAATAAAAACAAATATTTACAAGTAGTTTTTTCATTTATTTTAAAAAAAAAAATTCAAAATTTCAAATCAAAATTTTCATCTTTTTTTTAAACGCTACTCCTCTTACAATTTTGAGAATAACTCCACCAAATTTTTATAGTTTGTTTTTAGTACATTTATTCAAGAACTGTGCATGGATTTTAAAATGTGAGCTACAGTTAAAAAGTAACATGCATTATACTGAAAATCACAAAAAATTACAAAATTTTTGAATTAACATTAAAAAAAACAACTATACATAGTAGACCTTATTCCATGCACAATTTTGTGCACCATATATATAAGAACACAGGTTAACAATTTCAAAATTCTAACTTAATTTAGCAAATATCCTTAGAGATTTATTAAACACAAGAATTGAAAACGCGAAACAGAGAAAAAAAAGGTTGAAAGCAGACAAATAGTATTCAAACTTATAGGAATGTGACTCCATAAAATATTTAATAACTTTTTTCTACAGAAAATCATTATGAAATTTCCAGCAAATGTCCGAAGATATTGTAAATAATAAGAAGTAAAAACTGAAAATCGATATTTTGACCAATTTTTGGGTACCGCGTCTCCTTAAAAGTTTTTTTTTTGTATAAATCTACAACAAAAAATTCTAATTTCAAATACAAATGATATTCTAGCTTTTGTTTCATTTTGTATTTCCTGTAATGTCAATGCAATGAAAAATTAAGCAGAATTTGGTAACCTCTACTCACTCTGGACTACCAGTTCTGAAATTTTACCGATTACGAATCAAATGTGTAATTTATTTATGGCCTAAATATTCAATAATTTAGGCCAAGGTTTAAATTGCGCCAACAAAATTCTAAATTTTAATTTTCTTATAGAATATGATAGTCATGTATTTATTGTCTATAACCTAAATAATTATGAACTCTAAGTATTGTCGAGTTGCATCAATCTAATAATAAAATGGTTTGAAATAAGCAAAATATATCAATCACTGAGTATTCAGGGGCTGGGAAACCCAGTCAGTTAGGCATTCGCCTAGCATGCGAAAGGTCCCAGGTTCGGCTCCAATCATCGCCAAAATAGCTGCCGACCTTATAAACGGCCCGTGAGCCCAAATGTCCGAGAAAAAATACCCCGTGTAGAGGGAGTGCCCTGAAAATACATTCAAAGTCCTAACGCTGCGTCGATGTCCCCTTAACGGTTGCGTTGGGTGCCTACTCAGTGTCGGCTCGTCACTTGATGTGGTTGTAAAAAATGATGCCCCCCGCCAATAGCCCCGTTAGCTCTAGCGACGATAATTCAACTAAACTAAAAAACGAGTATTCAGTTCAAATTGCTATTAATAACTCATCCAATGGGCATGCTTAGAAGTGGAAATAACGTTTTGATTGGTTAATCAATCAGTGGGCCGAGCTTCCGTGTTATACCCCTGAGCACCGAAAACCAATACAATCTAGGGAAAAAAGCAGCAATGATTTACATCAGGTGAAACAAGCTTATCATATGAAAGCCAAAACCTGGATTGTATACAACTATTAAAAATTTTTTTTCCTTTAAATATTAAAATAAATTTGATATTTAAACTTAACTCCTCGGCGCAACAGCCCATTAGTGGGCAAGGCTGCCGTGCCCATTTCCTTTCGTGACCTGGGGCTCTGGGGTGCTAGGCATATCCCCCGGTAAGGTGGTCAGCCTCACGCGGAACGCTTTGTTTATTTTTCCAACATGCTTGGTTATCATTTTATTGACCCATTTAAGGGATGAAAGGATGAGTTTTCAAAACACCTCCCCTAATACTTTTTTAAAAAAAGATTTCCTTAAAAAATAAAAATTTGGGTTTTCTTTGAATTTGAAAATTTTTCAAAATGTAATGTAGTAAGTTTCATTCTAATTTGTAACCGATCGGTCCATGAAGATTTAAAAAAGAACTTCCATCTAGTTTTAAATTTGCATTAGAATTTAACATTGATATTTGTTTTTTGTTACTCTTAATCGCACTTTACTCTAAAATGCTTAAAGAAATTCTTTCATCTAGGTTTTCTAAGCAAATATTTTCAAAATGTTAAACATTTTATGACCATCTATGCGACAAAATTTTAATATCAACATAATATTGGCTTTATAATTTAACTTCTGCACATTTGGTACCCTTTAATTTAAACAAAAAAAAGATTAAAAGACGTGTATTAATATAAAGACTTGTCTGCTAAAAAACAAGCAAAATGCTTTCAGACAGATCTGAAAAAAAAATTCTATTTAAAAACCATTTAATTCTGTCTATAATCAAGAGTCCATAAATCATGGAAATTACTAATTAAACCCTTACAATTAATCCGAATAATATATAGAAATTAAGAATGTAAGAATTAAGAATTAATAACCAAATGCAATTTACCTTTAAAATATTTTTTTTAAAATTATTTTTTTGAATGGCTGTAAAAATAATTACAATTTTTAAGACTTTTTTTTAGAAGGCTAAAGTTGAGCCTTTGATATTTTTTCAAAATTGACTCTCGAAGCAATTATGTATTAACTTTCTTAAAAACTTTTCCGTTTTCTTCCGAAGATTAAAAAAAAAACACCGACCGACAATTTATTTTTTCTCTTTTGTCCTTCGAGTAGTTTGTATTAAGTTTATATATTAAATGAATGCTTATTTTAAAGTCTAAACACGCAAAATTAATTTTTATTTCTATTAGTTTATCAGTTATTAGATAGTTTTAAATTAAAAATTCAGCGATTTTTATTGTTTTTTTTAGAAATGTTTCATTTTTCTCATCTGCCATCTATTGTTTAACTACAAAAAAAGAACATTACAGTTAGGTGTATATTTACTTATTTAAAAATTCACCTCGATATAATTTTAAAAGAATTTATTCCCACAACCATGGAATGGTTTTACAGGAATTTTTTCAGCAATTCATTGAATATGATCCGTATGTTTTAAAGAGCAATAAAAATTTGGCAGTTTTTTAATTAATGGGCAATTCTTATAATGGGTCAACGGGTCAAGAGGTATTTTTATTCGTAGTCCTTATAGAATTACACCTTCTAGAATTTGTTTGAAAAAAAAAGCAATATTTTCTTTTTACTGAAACGAGGAGGTGTAAAAATTTTTTTTTTCATAGCATAAATCTTTCTCTGTTCGTGAACAACGTTACATTTCTGTTCCACAATTTTGCTTAATTTATCCGCACATAAGACAAAATATCATCTAAACCGAAAATTTCCTACAATGGTTTACTACCCTGGTCCAATTTTCAAATGCGGCAGTTTGTCGATACATTCAAAACTAAAATATTTTTTAGTCCCTTTACAAGTCCCCTTACTTTTACTTTCTAAAACTTTAACCAATTCCTATATGAACGGATTTTTCGGGTGGCTTCGAAAAAGGCATTTCCTCGCTTGGCGAAAAATTTTCTCCGCGTTTTTTGAGATCAGTGACTGGAAAAAACCATTAATTTCGAAACTAATTTTTTTTAAAATTAACTTTAAAAGATGTAATTGTATTAAGCACTATCGACTATAAAAGGTCGGAAATGGAATTATCCTAAGCCGCATACTATTAAATCTGCCCCTGAACATCACTTTAGGTAGAGTACAATAGGGTACTTGACAGTATCGCTAAAATACCTTCCAATATTAATTAATTAAAAGTTTGAACCCAAATGTCTTCTTCTTCAGTGGCGCGACAGCCCAGGATGGGCCCTGGCCTTCCTTAAAAGTCCTTCCCAGGCCGACCTGTTCTTGGCCAACGACCTCCAGTTCTTCACTTTCAAAACTTTAAGGTCCCCTTGAACCCAAATGAAATATATACGTTTGTTACATTTGAACCCAAATGTAACAAACGTATATATTTTTTTGCAAAATAAATCTTTAAATAATTAATAAAAATCATATTCAAATGGCTTTTTTTTCATTCTTTACGTCACGTGATCACAAACACGTCGATTTGGCTAAGTCACTAGTATGTATAAACAAACCGGTGTTGATGTTTTTTTGTTTGTAGTTAAACTGATTTTAATCTAACTTACTATTAAAATAAGAATTATATAGATAATGGGTGGAGGTTTTACAGAAGCGGATAGTTCAAATTTGCTTAAAGTAGATTAAAAAATGGTGCTTCAAAGTTTGTTTATAGTTACTAGTGACATCATAGATACCACGCAATAGCCACAAAGCGTTTTCGAAAGTGATTTTTCGTCCTAATTTTAAAATTCATTTTTTCCCCTTTTTATGGGGTATTCGAAAAAAAGAAAAAATACGGGTCTAATATTTTTGGCATAAGAATATTTTAAACCAATAAATTTTTTTTAGTCAAGTACCCTATTATTGGTGTTTGTGTATTATCTCGTCGACTATTTTCGCCATATCCAATATTATCGCCGAACATGATACCTAAGAATAATTTATAATAAAATCATGATTAGGGGAGACCGGGGCAATGCCGCCACCCCATGTATCTCGCCAGCGGAGTGTGTGGAGGGGGTCCTGTAAGCACTGATCTGTAGCAGGAAACACGGTAATCAGTAGTAGAGAGGCTCATGGCCATGCGGTGTGTTGGTGTAACGTTATAAAAAATAAAAAAATTAGTGGGTTTCATTTAATTTTGAGTCTTCTGAAACTAAGAGATAAGTGACTGTTATCCCTAAGTTAGATAAATCAGTTGCATATCATTGAAAATGGCAATAATTTGACCATTTTATCATGTTGTTAGTTTGTACGCTAGGCTATCTACCTTCCCCTAAACAACGCCATTTTGTCTTACCGGGGTTATACCGCCACATCACTCTGGGGTTATGCCATCATCCTTTTTTTTTCAGATTTTCGCTCATATTAGAACTACATAGACTTAATAGCCATTTACTAGGCCATCACAATTTTTATTTAAAGAATAGTATGGCATAGACTAACCAATAGTCATTTATAACACGTGTTACACTCTTAAAACAAAAGAATGAAATCCACTTTTATAGGGAAAGTGCATTTTCGGCACCGGAAAGGAGTGGAAATTAACTCAGACTGAGTTAAAATCGCTCGTTTTAAGAGTGTAGGACGTAGATTGTTTTATTTTATTTCTTTTACCCACTCCGCAAAAAGAGTGAAATCCACTCCTATAGGGGAAGTGCATTTTCGGCACGGAAAAGAGTGGAAATTAACTCAGACTGAGTTAAAACCGCTCGTTTGTTTTAAGAGTGTACTTTGTTAAGAATAGTAAGACTATGGCAGAGACCATAACAGAACGGAATTGTATGGCATAGACTAACTAATAATCATTTACTACACGTTTTACTTAGTTTAGAATAGTTAGACTATGGCAGAGAATAAGTAATAGCCATTTACTACGCGTGTGAGTTTTGTTAAACTTAATTAATTTCTTCATTTAATTAAACCTATTTTAGTGCTATATGTTGTGCTTTATTACATCCTTTTTCCATTATTCATAGATAATTTGCTGTGTTTGATGGGGAGGCGGCATAACCCCAGGTACCGGGTCAATACCGCCACTCTGCAAGCTTGTAGAAAAAAACAATTTTATCTAGTTTCTATTAAAGATTTCAAGTTTAAAAAATCGCTACAAGATAGGTTATGAAATGTAGTATGCTATGTTTGTTACAATTTACAATTATTCTAACACAACTTTGCATGAAAATTCAATTTCAATTAAGGTGGCGCGATTCCCCCGGTCTACCCTAATAAAATATTTTAATCGGTATAAAAATACCCATAAAAACAGAAATAAAAACTAAAAATGTCAAATAATTATATAAAAAAATTTGATAATAAAAAAATATAATAATTACTATGATTTATGTTAAAAAAAATAGAAGTATAACTTGTTTGCATTTTCATTTTAAGGTTCAGGTAACGTCGGGTAACGCGGTTACATTTTTCAGAAAGTAACTGTAACGTCTGTAACTTAGTTACTTTTAGCGGTAACGAAGTAACGAAAAATTGCGTTACTTTTCTGTTACTTTCCGAAGGTTGTCTGATGCTTATTTTGAAATTCCACTCCTAAGAAGGAAACATTTCGCATTCGCATTCCCGAAATACGAGTTTTTCCTGGGCGGGAAAAAGCAAAATGCATTGTCCATTTTGGCTGCTAAAGGCGTGACGACTGCTTTCAGCCAGAATTGTTAAAATACGAATGTTACTCCTTGTCTGTTTACCTTTCCAAGTATCACATTACAACTCCTGGCAAAAAGTATCCGATCACCGAAAGCAGTGCCTACGATACGTTCACATCAATCATTTTTTTTTACAATTTTAATATTTTTTCAAACCTTCGAGGGTTTTTTGTGAAATATGACTAAATTAGTCAAAGAATATTAAATATAAACAGAAAATAAAATTATAGTTAACAATTTTCACGAGAAAATACATTGAATCGTGAAGGAAAAAAGTTTCCGATCATCCCTTTGTGGGGAATAAAATATTCGATCGCAAGCAAACGCAACGTATTTTAAGTGGTATATGCAAATTTTTTTGCTCGGCGCATGTGTACAAGATCTAAGTAAACAGTATAGAAGGTTGAATCGTAGTTTGACAGTTAAAACTAGTTTCGCATCAGCGGAAGTATGGCTCGAAAGAAAGAATTGTCTAAAGACTTAAAACTTTTAATTGTTAAACGCTTAAAAAAACGGAATTCCTCAAAGAAAGGTTGCTCAGACTTTTGCCTGTGCCCAAAGTACTGTTTGCGATATTTGGAAAAAATATCGCTCTACTAATGATGTCAAAATCTTCCTCGAAGCGGTCGCCTACGTGCAACATCAACTAGGCAAGACAGAAAATTGGTTGATCTTGCCAAATCTATGAGACTATATGTACGTCGAAACAACTCAATACCGAGTGGTCGAAATATCGGGTAAAGGTGTGTGCACGTACAGTGCGAAATCGTTTAAACGATAAAGGATTTAACTTCTGCAAAGCCAAAACGAAACCATATATGACTGCAAATCATAAGAAAAGTCGTCTGCAATGGTGCAAGAAACATAAAAGCTGGTCTTCTGATGATTGGAAGAAGGTAATTTTTAATGGCGAATCTCGTATCTGCCTAGGAACTGGAGATGGCGTTGGAATCTTTGTGTGGAGGAGAGCTGATGAAAAGTTCAAAAAAGAGTGCCTCAAAACTAAAACTAAATATCAGCGTTCATTTATGGTGTGGAGTTGCATGACTTCTAAAGGAGTCGGTAAACTATGTATAGTGTTACGAACAATTAATTCTGAAATGTATATTGACATTTTAGAACATTTTTTGATTCCAACCATCGAGGAAAGGTTTGGTGACTCCTCCGATTTCATTTTTCAAGATGATAACGCATCATGCCATCGAAGTAAACAGGTCAAGAATTTCTTAAATCGAAATGGAAATTCTCCAATAAAGACAATTGATTGGCCTGCAAATGGTCCGGATCTCAATCCAATCGAAAATGTTTGGAATGTTTTGAAAAGAAATATTGATAAGAGAAGACCAACAAATATGGAAGAACTACGCCTAACCATCAAAGAAAGCTGGTGTGAAATTCCATCAAATTTATGCCACGAGTTGGTCGCATCCATGCCTCGGCGCTTAAATGCAGTAATCAAGGCAAAAGGAGGACCCATAAAATATTAAAGTGACTTGATCGAATACTTTTTTTCCTCACAAAGTGATGATCGGAAACTTTTTTTTCTTTGAAGACTAATTTATTTTTTGCATCGTTAAATTTAACTGCAATTTATTGTATTATCATATATTATAAAACAAAATAAGCTAACTTTTTGTAATAAAATAGTTTAATTTGAAAATTATCTCGAATTTGTGGAAAATAACGTTTTATGTTAACGTGCCGTGGTCAATGGTTTCGGTGATCGGATACTTTTTGCCAGGGGTTGTATAAGACCCGTTATTACAGGCTTCTACCGAAAAAAGGGTTTTGAAATAAATCACGCTGACTGTCAAGCAGGTTGTCGTTCTTTCGACCAGTGCAAACCCCTTTGTGTTGCCTGAACCTGAATGAGTTCTACAACAATAAAGTGTGTGTGTGTGGGGAGAGAGAGAGGGCACGTTCACACCTATTTCTTGGATTGAACCAGGATTGAAATTAAAAAAAAAATTTATTAATTATAATTTCAGCATTTTCAGTTTTTCTTTGAAAAATGGTAAGATGGCTAAATTTCAATTTTCCTTAAACTTGAAATTTCAAAAAGTAACTGTGAATCGTTACTTTTCGTATTAAGTAACTGTAACGCGTTACTTTTCATATTAAGTAACTGTAACAGAGTTATTTTTTTGATTAAGTAACTGTAACTGTAACAGTTACTTTTTAAAAGTAACCTTCCAATCATATACTATTAAAATAAGAATTATGTAGATAATGGAAGGAGGTTTTACAGAAGTGGATAGTTCAAATTTGCTTAAAGTGGATTCCAAAATGGTGTTTCAAAGTTTGTTTATAGTTGCTAGTGACGTCATAGATACCACGTGACAGCCACAAAGCGTTTTCGGGCGTAATGTTCCGTCCTAATTTTAAAAATAATTTTTCTTCCTTTTTTTATTGGGTATTTGACAAAAAGAAATAATACGCTTCTAATACTTTTGGCATAAGAATATTTTAAGCCAGTAAAAAAAAATTTAGTCAAATATCCAATTATTTTATTAGACTCCAACTGCAATACTTATTTCTCTTTAACCTCACACTACACCAATCACGGCAAATCCCTTGTTTCCATCCAACAAGCAATCATCGAGCTCCCAAAACAATCACGGTTCGCAATTCTTCCAATTCAACTAATAAGTTCTTCATCAAAGTGTGTTCTTAAATGTCGATCTAACTAAAGACGTGAGTTACAAGTACTGTAACACGTTTAACCCGGGTTTCAAAAGTATATAAAAAAAAACTCCTCGGCGCAACAGCCCATTACTGGGCCAAGGTCTGCCGTGCCCATTTCAGCTTTCATGATCTAGGGCTCTGGGGTGCTAGGCATATGTCCCGGTAAGGTGGTCAGCCTCACGCGGAACCCCCAGTGTTTAGTTCCCAAACATGCTTGGTACCCATTTTATCGACCCACTTAAGGGATGAAAGGATAAGTCAACCTCGCCGAATCCGGGACTTGATTCCCGGAGCTATGGCATGGTGATTCGAATGTGCAACTAATTAAATTATCATGCATTAGTTTCACAGTTTAGTATTTTTTAAAACATTTTAAATACTCTGTTTCAGTAATGTGGACTTTTAATTTTGTTTTGATATGATTTGTGTGTTTACAATAACAAATTCCTCACATGAGTAATTCTATGTTGTGATATCTTGTTAATTCATTTAATTATTTTTATAATATTCACTTATTTTATTGATCCTAACTATAAATTCCTTGTGTATTTCTCTTAATCTCCCATTTTTATGCTTAAACTTAGTCATTTTATCCCATCTTAAAGTTGTTTATCACTGACGAAATTGTTGAAATGTCATATTCACCTATAAATTATGCTTATAATATCTTAATTTTGTATCCAATCTTTCACTAAATACAATTTAAATAATTTACAATATTTTCTTCATTATAATTATATCTATTATTTGATTAATTCTGGTTTGTTAACATTTTGCTGTCTAAACCCTTAGCCATTTTTATCTTAATTTTTACATAAATAATACTGGAATTAACTTGATTGTTTACAATTTTATATCATTATGTACCTGTCAAATATCCCCTCCTCGCTTAAGTGGTTGCCTGGTTTTTCGGCGTATTGTTAACTAGTTACGGTCTTTTTAGTTAATTTTTTTCATCGTTGCTTTCGTTTCTAAAATTCGACCCCACGCCGCCATTGCTCCTTCCTCGAATTTATCGCGGGAAAATGTATAAGCGTCGTCAATAAGCCCTCTGATTGGTCAGTACTCCGATACGTCACCTCCGGGTTTCTTTTCCCCTTTTCCTGCGTACGCAGAAATTGGAATTTTTGTGATGACACAGCCTTTTTTATTTAGTTTCTTGCTTTTTTTTCATGGGTTGGCAATACTGCATTGGTGGCCTATTTAAACCGGAGTTGAGAGGACTCGATCTCTTTTCTGCAATTTTGGTGTTCACACTAAGACGTCCCTGTTTTTTCTTCATTACGACTTGACGGAGAGTCGTCCGGGAGGCCTAACTTTAAGCGACATGTAACTGTTGCAATCCGGGAGGTCCAATTCCCCGATGCTTCCCTGGTAATCCGGGAGGTCCAATTCCCTGAGGTTACCCCTGCCACCATGGTTAACATGGTCGTACTACATTTTGGGACCTGGGAGGTCCCATTCCCCGGGACCCGAGAAGCCCTTCCATGCCGTGCCCCTCGATCCAGCCGGCCGGACCGTCTTTAACGGACAATCCTCCGTTGAAAGAACTGTTTTTTCACCCGAACCCACATGGAATAACTACTTCTCATCAACTATGATTTTTCCGGTCGTCCACAGTGGTGAGCCAACCCATACCATTTTCAGTTTTTTTTTTAAATTGTAACGTTGTTTAGGATTTTCTTAAATTAATTTTGGGCTTTTATCCTTTTGATTAATAATATCTTTGATTTAATTTTGAGGTTAGGGAATTATTATTATTATTATTTTTTTTTCTTGGAATACGCCTAAACTCCAGGTAGTTTTTTTCTTAATTAAGTGTGAGAAGTTACCGTTTGTTTTGTATCAAATAATGATGTATCACTTTGAATTGTTATTGTGCTTCAAATTTGCTTTCCACCTCTGCTGTCCAAAATATGTTGAGACCCCTTTTTTAAATTTGTAAACTTTTGAATCTGTGTTTTAATAAACGTTAGTTTTTTTGGCAAATTTTCTGTGTTTTTGATCTATTTTATTTTCCCTTGTTCTTGGTATCTATCCGGCCTTTAAAAGATATCAGAACACGAAGCACTATCACTAAGCCTCTTTGCCTCAAACTTATTTAATAGCCAGTTTTAATCTCTCCCTTTCAATTCGCTTTGTAAACATTATTATTTTCAAACGTGGTTGAAAAAAGGGTTAAATAAAAAAAATCATTGCTGTGACAAATATTTTGGTTAAAAAATAAATTGTGTCAATTAACAAAGTATATCAGCGTCGACAAATTTTGAACATAAATTGATAGTGATTTTCTAATCAAAGCTAAAGGTTTGACAGGCTTTGAAAAAAAAATCAGGTGTATAATGATAGTTCTAAAATAATTCTTGGGGGTATAAAATACCCCGTGCGTGTTCTGATGGGTTAAGGGAGATACAGTGTGTGTGATCATTGGAAATAGAATAAGATTCTTTAGATTATTTTATTCGAAATCTTTAGGGACGACAAACTTACCAACAAAAATAATTTTCATTTTGTTAAAAAAAAGGCTTGGAAAAATAAGAGAAGGAACATATTCAGCATATGTATTTCTACTGCATTGTGAAGTGGGATAGCAATTAATCAGCACGAAGTTTTCCTTTAATTCCAAACTATAGTACGCATCTTCTTCAGTGAATCATTCACTCAGCAAAGTGATAATCCAATCGGGGACTAGATAAAAGACGGAACTTTCCTGTCAGCTAATCCAAAGATTTTTTTTGCACGACTTCGTTTGGTACGTTTGACAAAGCTCCAACATGCGTTTGAATAAGAAATGAGTTTGACATTAGTGTAAGCTATTTTGG
>JAFNEN010002364.1:0-17090 GCA_019343175.1 Oedothorax gibbosus
TCAAAACCGAAGTGATGAAAATTCCTACGCTACGCTTTAGACTTTACCGAAGAACTAGCGCCGAAGGCGCTTTCGTCTCCTAATCCTGAGAAGGTAGAAACATGAACGATATGTTGACCAACTGAGAAAACATGAGAAATGACGACGTAGTTTAAGCGAAATCGGAGTTAAGAGGCGGAGGAACACAAGCTCCTCCCACCTGGAAGCAACACGGCGATCGGGGCGCCCTCTAGAGCATCGGGAGAGTTGGGATGGAAAAGGTCAGAAGAAGTTTTGCGGAAGGAATCACTTTGCCGGTATAGAAGTGCAATCAATGGCCCATATGTCGAGACTCCCAGAGTCCCTGCGAAACCAAAGCTGAAACCTTCAAAAGGTACCAGCAAAGTTCAACGAGGATCGGAAAGTCGGAAAATAGTTTAGGGATGGAATTTCATGCGGTTTCGCAAAATTTAGGCGAACCTAATTTTTAGCGCTGATGGTTTCAATTAATTTCATGAGATTTGAGATTGCCGCGGTGAATTCTTTAGCAAATTGAATCATAAGTTGTTGTTGGTCGGCCAGACTTTTAGAGATAGTTTCCATGAAGTTTAGAAGGCTAGTTTGGGAGATTTGGGGATAATTTGGATTTTCCGTTGTTTGGCTGTGTTGGGGTAGATTTGCGGCGGTGATATTAGCGTAAGATTTATGATTTACACGGTCAAATTTTCCTGAGAAGTTGATTTTTGGTCGGTTTGCACATAGCCTGCTAGAGGCTGTGTGGTCCCCTCCGCAGTTTACGCATTTTGGCTTAGTTTCTCTATCTTTCGTACAGTCTTTGGTTTGGTGGTTTCCGGCACATTTTACGCATTTTGGCTGAGCTTTGCAAGTCGATGAGTGGTGGAAGAATGACTGGCAATTGAAACATTGCAAGGGTTGATTTGGTCTGATATATTCTTCCACTGTGACTCTCATGTGCATGAGTGCTTCAAGTTTATATATTTCAGTAGCATGCTTTTTGTCCGTGAGGGTAATTTGGAAGATCGGGTATGGGAATCGGGTCCTGAGGTTTTTTAATTGGGCAACTTTGTCAATTTTGAATCCAGCGGCTCTGAGCTCGTCGGCTATTTCCTCACAGGGAGTCGTTCGGGGAAGGCCTTTAAGGCAAACTTTAATCGGCCGGAGTTTATGACGGTTTACCGTATGGAATTCGGCTTTTTTTGCCGCAAGATAGTCAGTGATCGTGATGAATTCAAGGTCAGTATTTGGCTGTATACGAATATACTCGCCTTGAACTTTACAGTTAAGATCTGCATTGATTTGACTTTTAATTTCGCTAAGAAGAGATTTAAAGTTTGCATCGGCTTTTAACATCACCGGGCGGATCGGCGGAAGGATACATTCCTCCGCGTCGCTGGTTTCAGTTGGCTCGTCAGCGATTGGCTGAAAGGAATTTGACGTTTCAGTAGGATTTGGAGTTTTAGGAGATTTAGGCCGTGCGGTTAATCTTTTAGGAATTTCAGTGAATTCATCGTTATTTGTGGAATTTTCAGCGGGGGGATCGATAGGATTAAGTTTGGGCTTTGATTTAAGACCAGAATTGTCCGATTTAGCGGTGGGGTTGAAGAGTTTCGGCTTAACACCGAAGTGCGGATTTTTCGGGGTTTTAGAAGGAAGATCATAATTTGGAGGATCAGGATAATGTTCATCGTTATTTATGGAATTTTCCGCGGGGGGATCGATGGGATTTAGATCGGGCTTTGATTTAAGACCAGAATTGTCCGATTTAGCGGTGGGGTTGAGGAGTTCCGGCTTAACACCGAAGTGCGGATTTTTCGGGGTTTTAGTAGGAAGATCAAAATTTGGAGGATCAGGATAATATTCCTCGTTAAAGTCTTCGACTGCGAGTCTTCCAGTGACCAGATCATTATAGTATTGAGCATGGGATTTGAGTAGTCGTTTTTCTCTAGACGTTGGGTTTTTAATAGCTCTATACTCCTTAAGCTTAGTCATTACCTTTCCCAGGGCATATCTAAGAGTGCCGCGTGGCGGATCGTCATAATTAAAGCTTGGGTCAGAGTCAGAGCTCTCCGATTCCATAAGGTTAGAACTATTTAGCGTATCATCTTTGAACGTAGCGTAGCTCACTTCGGCGTCAGAATCGTGCTGAATATTTACCATGTCAGAAGAGGATCCAGAGGAAGAGGTTGAGGGACATTCCAACTCTCTAGCAGAGAGATCGTGGATACGCTTTCGCGTTTTCTTATCCAGAACAAGTGCCATAGGGGGGCCACTAAATGCTCATCCAGAGTCAGTGAGAGCTGGAGTTCATGCGGCCTTCCTACGTCTGCTTCTGGCTTCCGCTTACGGCAAAACTGACCGATGTCTCGGAGCCTATCCTACACGCAAGAGCTCTCAGTCTTTGCGACGTGTCTTCTGCGCGTCCTGCACAGGTCTGGGTGATGATGATGAAATTTCCCCAATTTTTTGACTATTTATGCGTTCAGCGGCATCTTTTCTCCCTACCAATGGGATTTGGCAGAGGGCGCTGCCGACGCGGCAAAAGTAATAAATACCCGAAAAAATTTGGAATTTTCATCACTTCGGTTTTTGAATCCTGTGAGTAAACATGTCTGGTCGAGGCAAAGGAGGAAAGGGACTTGGAAAGGGGGGTGCCAAGAGGCATCGTAAGGTGTTGCGTGATAACATCCAGGGTATCACCAAGCCTGCCATCCGCCGTCTTGCTAGACGTGGTGGTGTGAAGCGTATCTCTGGTCTGATCTACGAAGAGACCCGTGGTGTGTTGAAGGTTTTCTTGGAAAATGTCATCCGAGATGCCGTCACATACACTGAGCACGCTAAGAGGAAGACCGTCACCGCTATGGATGTCGTCTATGCTTTGAAGAGGCAGGGACGTACTCTGTACGGTTTCGGCGGTTAAAAATCCTGCAACTTCATACATTTCATCATATCATCCCTTCACCGTCCCATAAAAACGGCCCTTTTCAGGGCCAAAAATTATGACACACTTTTTAAAAACATTAATTTTCATAAGAAAACAGGAATTCTTAGTTAAAAATATTTAAATGTAGAAGTTAGGACCAATTTCTGCCGTGTAGAGGGGCCTGGTGCACGTTAAATCCTTCTTATGAGCAATTCTGCGTATAAAATCACTTTTTACCAGTGTAAAAATGTTCAAATCGCCTTTCTATTACTTTATACCATTGTTTAAATTTATTTTAAATTTGCATTGTTGTCGAATTTAGCTTTTTAAAATGTCGACAATGAATTATCTAGTAAAGTCATAACAATGCTTCAATTACTTTTCCCTACTACCATTGTTGATATTTTTTTTTTTTTTTTTAATTCCGATTTTCGTTATTACCTTGTGCCTGTATGTAACAATGATTAGACTAATTTTTTTTTTTAATGTTTCATAACGGTTGCGTTGGGTGCCTGCTCAGGTGTCGGCTCGTAACTTGACTGCGGCTATAAAATTACGCCGCCAATAACCCTCGTGTAGCTCTAGTGCGACGTTAATTCAAATTTAGCTTACATTTTTGAATGTTTAAATTAATAAAAAAAAAAAAAGGGGGGGGGGGGGGAAATGATGTTTCCTTTTTTTTTTGTATTAATATGAGTGTTTATATATTTTTTGGCTCTGAAAAGAGCCGTTTTTTTTTTGTAGGTGTGTGTGTGTGTAACTGTTCAGTCTATTTTTTAGCTGCCTTTTTGGGTGCAGCCTTTTTAGGGGTCTTTAGCTTTTTTGCTTTGGGTGCCTTCGGCTTTGCAGCTTTGACAGCCTTTTTAGGAGACTTGGGCTTGGCGGCCTTTTTGGGAGTCGCCTTCTTTGCAGCTGGCTTTTTCTTCTCAACCTTTGCCTTCGGCTTGGCTGCAGGTTTCTTAGCTGCGGCCTTTGCTTTTTTGGCAGGGGAAGCGGCTTTTACTGCCTTGGGCTTTTTCACCTCCTTCACTGGCTTTTTGGTCTTCTGGCCGGAAGCGCTCAGCTTGAAAGAGCCGGTAGCACCCTTTCCCTTGGTCTGGACGAGGGATCCGCTGACCACGGCACTCTTCAGGTATTTCTTAATGAAGGGTGTCAATCGGTCGAGATCGACCTTGTGGTGGGCACCGATGTGCTTCTTGATGGCCTGCAGAGACGATCCACCACGCTCTTTCAAAGCGGTGATGGCATCGACGACCATATCGGCCACTTTGGGATGGGTGGGCGCAGTTTTGGGCTTTTTGGCGGCGGCCTTTGCCTTTTTTTTAGGCGTGGCGGCGGCAGGGGTAGCGGCAACGGCAGCAGTTTCTTCAGACATGTTTTCGCTAGGAAATCTGAGATCAGAATAAAGTTTAAAACTATAACACGAAAGTTGTGAGCGAGTAGCTTCAGCGCCCCCTACATCGTCTTCTGATTCGCTGGTTTGCGTGACGTATGTGCCGTGAAGTTATAAAAAGGCTAAAAAATTTTAAAATTGACATCATCATCACATTATGATGGCAGGTCGACGTATGATTTAGGAGAGACAGAGGACAATTTCGCTACCGGCTAGCCAGCCTGGTGCGGAGGCCGAATGAGACGATGAGGAGCAGTTGAGCAGGATTGAGAATATGATTTTAATCGAGAGGAGGAGAGCTTCTCAAGGAGACGGATGTTGTGCCGCAAGTGTGGCTAATATCCCCACCTCCAACCAGTTTCAAGCCTTGGCCGAGTCCATGGAGCTGTCGTCGGATGCCCAATTCCCGGCGGCAGGGACTGTAACCCCGGATGCCCCATTCCCGGAGGGAAGCTCGGATGCCCGGTCCCAGGAGGGAAGCATGGATGTCCCGACGGCTAAGAAGGTCAAGCTAAATCCGGAAGCCCAATTCCCGGAGGCGGTTGACAATATCAAGCTTAATCCGGATGCCCAATTCCCGGAAGCGGTTGATATTAACATCAAGCTCAATCCGGATGCCCAATTCCCGGAGGCGGTTGATAACAAAATCAAGCTTAATCCGGATGCCCAATTCCCGGAGGCGGTTGATTTTAAGACCCCTGATGCCCAATTCCAGGTGGCACGCAGACCTGACCCGATTCTTTTCCTCGGAGGAGATATCGGCGATGCAATCTGCCTCCGCGTTCGCGATGCAGTGGGAGGTGATATAGGCTGCAAACCTTATCACAAGTTCGTCAAGATTTACCCACGAACCCCTGATGAGGAAACAAAGATCCTGGCCATACTTGCCGATGCAAAGGCAGGATTCTTTCGCCACTCGCATCGCAAACGCCCCATCCTCAAAACGGTCGTCAAGGGCTTGCCCCGCGACACCGATCCAGCAACTATCACTGCCGCGCTTGCCGCGGAGGGTTACATAACTGAAAGAGTAGCCCAGATGACAAGGGCTCGTACCAAAGCCCCTCTACCGATATTCCAAGTCCTGGTGGTACGGACTGGGAACTTCAAGGAGATTTTCAACCAACGCAGCCTCCTGGGTAAGAAGGTTACCTTCGAACCATACAGGAAGGTCTCGCGCATCCCACAGTGCTACAACTGCCAGAACCACGGGCACGTTAGTAGCCAATGCCACATGGGTGCCAGGTGTCGGTACTGCGGCCTCGGCCATGACTCCCGTACCTGCCCCACCCGAGCTGACTCCAACGTCCACCGCTGTGCCAACTGCGGTGGCCCCCACCTTAGCTCCTCCGTGACCTGCCCGGAGCGACCAAAGCTCCCCAAAAGGGAGCTTCCCGAGCGTGCCGCCAGGTGGCAGCACCCCAAGCCCCGCCTCCAGACCGCAGAAGATCCTGCGTCGATTTTTGAGGCCCTCACGTCCGTGAGAGACGCTATCACAGACGTCTTCGGGGACATCCCCACTTTTATCAAGAAGGCAGCGGCTCTTTCCGCAGCAACCACAAAGGCCGACAAGATGTTGGCTCTCTTCAACCTTATCGAGCCATAGAACGCGGGCCTTCGAGCCTAAGTTCATTCCTAGCAAAAGTTATCGCCTTTACGGCACTTTTTCGATGAAAGAGAAAGGGCGCTTCGCGCCGATGCTCTGATAGTTAGTATCGATTTCCGATTTCCGAAAATTGACATTTCTGGCTAGATTTTCATACGTGTAGCACGTAATCGAAGCAATGGCTCGTACTAAGCAGACCGCCCGTAAGAGTACCGGAGGCAAGGCCCCCAGGAAGCAGTTGGCCACAAAGGCCGCTCGAAAGAGCGCGCCGGCAACCGGTGGAGTTAAGAAACCCCATCGTTACAGGCCCGGTACCGTCGCTCTCCGTGAGATCCGTCGTTACCAAAAGTCGACCGAACTTTTGATCCGCAAGCTGCCTTTCCAGCGCTTGGTCAGAGAAATCGCTCAGGATTTCAAGACTGACCTGCGATTCCAGAGCTCCGCCGTCATGGCTCTCCAGGAAGCCAGCGAGGCCTACCTCGTCGGTTTGTTTGAGGACACCAACTTGTGTGCCATCCACGCCAAGCGTGTCACCATCATGCCAAAGGACATCCAACTTGCCCGACGTATCCGTGGCGAGAGAGCTTAACTTTCACAAAACTCACACCTAAATCAAACGGCCCTTTTTAGGGCCAAAATATATCTTGCATCAGCACATACCCTCTAGCTAAGCTAATTGAACTAATATACTTGGGTGCCCCCCCCCCCCCTTTTTTTTTAAATCAAAATATTATCACGCCCTGCATATACAAATAATTTATTAGTTAAATATGTAATATTGCCGCGCGTAGAAAAGAAACCGTTCAGTTTCAAAAGGCGTAGAGGGAGCCACCACTTTTGATGTATCCTTCCGCCGTCTCCTCTTTTTAAAGTTTATGAGATCCCATTAATAGCTTTTATTTTAAGATATGTGTGATTGTTTGTTGTGTTGATATTTTTTGGCCCTGAGAAGGGCCGTTTGTTTTTTTAGGTGTTGTGGAAGTGTGTTTAAGCTTTCTTTTCGGTCTTCTTGGGCAGAAGAACAGCCTGGATGTTTGGCAGTACACCACCTTGAGCGATGGTGACTCCAGAGAGAAGCTTGTTCAATTCCTCGTCGTTACGGATGGCGAGCTGAAGATGTCTAGGGATGATCCTAGTCTTCTTGTTGTCTCTAGCGGCATTGCCAGCCAACTCGAGAACCTCAGCTGCCAAGTACTCCAAAACAGCGGCTAGGTAGACTGGAGCACCAGCACCCACTCGCTCGGCATAATTGCCTTTTCGGAGAAGACGATGGATACGGCCGACGGGAAACTGAAGCCCGGCACGGCTGGATCGAGTCTTGCTCTTTCCCTTTACTTTACCGCCTTTGCCTCGTCCTGACATGATTTATAGGTTTGATGGGTATGAACTCTAAAGAGAGAATGCCACCAACTTTTCAAAATTCTGTTTATATAAGATTTGGCTGAACTTTCCGACCCACCAATCAGTTCGCTTCTTTTTCCCCACTCCTCGCCACCTTCCCCACTGCAGCGCCACCACCACCCCTCCGCGCTCTCTCTCTCTCTCGGTGAAATGGAGAGTGACACGAATGATTTTTAAATTTATCAATTAAATTGAATTTAATAA
The DNA here is from genome assembly GCA_019343175.1 of Oedothorax gibbosus. NCBI lineage: Eukaryota > Metazoa > Arthropoda > Arachnida > Araneae > Linyphiidae > Oedothorax > Oedothorax gibbosus. The sequence continues at coordinate 7,522 of JAFNEN010002364.1, forward strand.
AGCGGCTCCTCGCGCGCCCGAGCAGGGGACTGTTGTTGCTGTAGCAACGCGTGAACCGGGCCACGCGGTCGTGCCGCTTTGCGTCCCTCCCGCGCGTTATACTCGCAATGAATGAAATGTGCATCGCATTGTGATTAAAATCTGGTCATAATGTTTATTGCCGGTACAAGAAACAAAGCAATTCGAAAAAGGCAACAATGATACGGAAAGTAAGTTTGCTACAAACGCATCTCCATTGTTGAGATAAATGAATTAAATCGGCAACAATACAATTTTAAAATAAGCTTAAACAGTTGTAAAAAGTTGGTTTCTACATTGTTACACTTTGAAAAGTCGATTAAAAACGTTTAAATCGTTCGTAGTAATGATATTAAATGCACCAGAGTCAGAAACACGGCAGATTTAGTCGTTGCGTCTTTTTGTGAACCAAGCAATCGGCTTTAGGTATTTTTTTTTCTTTCTTTTTAAAACTGAATCGCACATTCCGGGCCTATTTTATGGTTGATATTACTTATTTTGATCAATTGACGGAGTCAAACTTTATATAAACTACTGCATTATAGCAGACTGCCAACGGCCATACCATGTTGAAAATACCGGTTCTCGTCCGATCACCGAAGTCAAGCAACATCGGGCGCGGTCAGTACTTGGGAGGGTGACCACCTGGGAACACCGCGTGCCGTTGGCATTCTTTTTGCCTTTTTTAAATTGAAATGAATTAGCTTAATTATGATTTACCATTTTATAAAATTGGACCCCATCTTTGTTGATACTCTGGTATATTTCAGATATCTATATTTCAATCGTTACCCTTTTTAAAGAATCAATTACAGACGAATGATAGTTTCGGTTTCGTAATGGAGTGGTTAGATTTATGGACGATTTGTGTACTAGTAGGAGTGTGTGTGTAATAAATATTTTGGCCCTGAAAAGGGCCTTTGGATGTGACGGTGGGGAAGAATTTACTTGGAGCTGGTGTATTTGGTAACAGCCTTGGTTCCCTCAGAGACGGCGTGTTTTGCCAATTCTCCGGGGAGCAGGAGTCGCACGGCAGTCTGGATTTCCCGACTGGTGATGGTGCTCCTCTTGTTGTAGTGAGCAAGGCGAGAGGATTCGGCAGCGATTCTCTCAAAGATGTCGTTGACGAAGGAGTTCATGATCGACATGGCTTTGCTGGAAATGCCAGTGTCGGGGTGAACCTGCTTCAAGACTTTGTAGATGTAAATAGCGAAGGACTCCTTCCTGCGCTTCTTCCTCTTCTTTTTGTCACCAGCACGGACAGCCTTTTGGGCTTTACCGGCCTTCTTGACAGCTTTGCCAGATGCTTGGGGAGCATGATGCGTAACTTTCGATATCAAATAGCGAAGTGATGAAATTTTCCCAATTTTTTGACTATTTATGCGTTCAGCGGCATCTTTTCTCCCTACCAATGGGATTTGGCAGAGGGCGCTGCCGACGCGGCAAAAGTAATAAATACCCGAAAAAATTTGGAATTTTCATCACTTCGGTTTTTGAATCCTGTGAGTAAACATGTCTGGTCGAGGCAAAGGAGGAAAGGGACTTGGAAAGGGGGTGCCAAGAGGCATCGTAAGGTGTTGCGTGATAACATCCAGGGTATCACCAAGCCTGCCATCCGCCGTCTTGCTAGACGTGGTGGTGTGAAGCGTATCTCTGGTCTGATCTACGAAGAGACCCGTGGTGTGTTGAAGGTTTTCTTGGAAAATGTCATCCGAGATGCCGTCACATACACTGAGCACGCTAAGAGGAAGACCGTCACCGCTATGGATGTCGTCTATGCTTTGAAGAGGCAGGGACGTACTCTGTACGGTTTCGGCGGTTAAAAATCCTGCAACTTCATACATTTCATCATATCATCCCTTCACCGTCCCATAAAAACGGCCCTTTTCAGGGCCAAAAATTATGACACACTTTTTAAAAACATTAATTTTCATAAGAAAACAGGAATTCTTAGTTAAAAATATTTAAATGTAGAAGTTAGGACCAATTTCTGCCGTGTAGAGGGGCCTGGTGCACGTTAAATCCTTCTTATGAGCAATTCTGCGTATAAAATCACTTTTTACCAGTGTAAAAATGTTCAAATCGCCTTTCTATTACTTTATACCATTGTTTAAATTTATTTTAAATTTGCATTGTTGTCGAATTTAGCTTTTTAAAATGTCGACAATGAATTATCTAGTAAAGTCATAACAATGCTTCAATTACTTTTCCCTACTACCATTGTTGATATTTTTTTTTTTTTTTTAATTCCGATTTTCGTTATTACCTTGTGCCTGTATGTAACAATGATTAGACTAATTTTTTTTTTTAATGTTTCATAACGGTTGCGTTGGGTGCCTGCTCAGGTGTCGGCTCGTAACTTGACTGCGGCTATAAAATTACGCCGCCAATAACCCTCGTGTAGCTCTAGTGCGACGTTAATTCAAATTTAGCTTACATTTTTGAATGTTTAAATTAATAAAAAAAAAAAAAAGGGGGGGGGGGGGAAATGATGTTTCCTTTTTTTTTTGTATTAATATGAGTGTTTATATATTTTTTGGCTCTGAAAAGAGCCGTTTTTTTTTTGTAGGTGTGTGTGTGTGTAACTGTTCAGTCTATTTTTTAGCTGCCTTTTTGGGTGCAGCCTTTTTAGGGGTCTTTAGCTTTTTTGCTTTGGGTGCCTTCGGCTTTGCAGCTTTGACAGCCTTTTTAGGAGACTTGGGCTTGGCGGCCTTTTTGGGAGTCGCCTTCTTTGCAGCTGGCTTTTTCTTCTCAACCTTTGCCTTCGGCTTGGCTGCAGGTTTCTTAGCTGCGGCCTTTGCTTTTTTGGCAGGGGAAGCGGCTTTTACTGCCTTGGGCTTTTTCACCTCCTTCACTGGCTTTTTGGTCTTCTGGCCGGAAGCGCTCAGCTTGAAAGAGCCGGTAGCACCCTTTCCCTTGGTCTGGACGAGGGATCCGCTGACCACGGCACTCTTCAGGTATTTCTTAATGAAGGGTGTCAATCGGTCGAGATCGACCTTGTGGTGGGCACCGATGTGCTTCTTGATGGCCTGCAGAGACGATCCACCACGCTCTTTCAAAGCGGTGATGGCATCGACGACCATATCGGCCACTTTGGGATGGGTGGGCGCAGTTTTGGGCTTTTTGGCGGCGGCCTTTGCCTTTTTTTTAGGCGTGGCGGCGGCAGGGGTAGCGGCAACGGCAGCAGTTTCTTCAGACATGTTTTCGCTAGGAAATCTGAGATCAGAATAAAGTTTAAAACTATAACACGAAAGTTGTGAGCGAGTAGCTTCAGCGCCCCCTACATCGTCTTCTGATTCGCTGGTTTGCGTGACGTATGTGCCGTGAAGTTATAAAAAGGCTAAAAAATTTTAAAATTGACATTTCTGGCTAGATTTTCATACGTGTAGCACGTAATCGAAGCAATGGCTCGTACTAAGCAGACCGCCCGTAAGAGTACCGGAGGCAAGGCCCCCAGGAAGCAGTTGGCCACAAAGGCCGCTCGAAAGAGCGCGCCGGCAACCGGTGGAGTTAAGAAACCCCATCGTTACAGGCCCGGTACCGTCGCTCTCCGTGAGATCCGTCGTTACCAAAAGTCGACCGAACTTTTGATCCGCAAGCTGCCTTTCCAGCGCTTGGTCAGAGAAATCGCTCAGGATTTCAAGACTGACCTGCGATTCCAGAGCTCCGCCGTCATGGCTCTCCAGGAAGCCAGCGAGGCCTACCTCGTCGGTTTGTTTGAGGACACCAACTTGTGTGCCATCCACGCCAAGCGTGTCACCATCATGCCAAAGGACATCCAACTTGCCCGACGTATCCGTGGCGAGAGAGCTTAACTTTCACAAAACTCACACCTAAATCAAACGGCCCTTTTTAGGGCCAAAATATATCTTGCATCAGCACATACCCTCTAGCTAAGCTAATTGAACTAATATACTTGGGTGCCCCCCCCCCCCCTTTTTTTTTAAATCAAAATATTATCACGCCCTGCATATACAAATAATTTATTAGTTAAATATGTAATATTGCCGCGCGTAGAAAAGAAACCGTTCAGTTTCAAAAGGCGTAGAGGGAGCCACCACTTTTGATGTATCCTTCCGCCGTCTCTCTTTTTAAAGTTTATGAGATCCCATTAATAGCTTTTATTTTAAGATATGTGTGATTGTTTGTTGTGTTGATATTTTTTGGCCCTGAGAAGGGCCGTTTGTTTTTTTAGGTGTTGTGGAAGTGTGTTTAAGCTTTCTTTTCGGTCTTCTTGGGCAGAAGAACAGCCTGGATGTTTGGCAGTACACCACCTTGAGCGATGGTGACTCCAGAGAGAAGCTTGTTCAATTCCTCGTCGTTACGGATGGCGAGCTGAAGATGTCTAGGGATGATCCTAGTCTTCTTGTTGTCTCTAGCGGCATTGCCAGCCAACTCGAGAACCTCAGCTGCCAAGTACTCCAAAACAGCGGCTAGGTAGACTGGAGCACCAGCACCCACTCGCTCGGCATAATTGCCTTTTCGGAGAAGACGATGGATACGGCCGACGGGAAACTGAAGCCCGGCACGGCTGGATCGAGTCTTGCTCTTTCCCTTTACTTTACCGCCTTTGCCTCGTCCTGACATGATTTATAGGTTTGATGGGTATGAACTCTAAAGAGAGAATGCCACCAACTTTTCAAAATTCTGTTTATATAAGATTTGGCTGAACTTTCCGACCCACCAATCAGTTCGCTTCTTTTTCCCCACTCCTCGCCACCTTCCCCACTGCAGCGCCACCACCACCCCTCCGCGCTCTCTCTCTCTCTCGGTGAAATGGAGAGTGACACGAATGATTTTTAAATTTATCAATTAAATTGAATTTAATAAAGCGGCTCCTCGCGCGCCCGAGCAGGGGACTGTTGTTGCTGTAGCAACGCGTGAACCGGGCCACGCGGTCGTGCCGCTTTGCGTCCCTCCCGCGCGTTATACTCGCAATGAATGAAATGTGCATCGCATTGTGATTAAAATCTGGTCATAATGTTTATTGCCGGTACAAGAAACAAAGCAATTCGAAAAAGGCAACAATGATACGGAAAGTAAGTTTGCTACAAACGCATCTCCATTGTTGAGATAAATGAATTAAATCGGCAACAATACAATTTTAAAATAAGCTTAAACAGTTGTAAAAAGTTGGTTTCTACATTGTTACACTTTGAAAAGTCGATTAAAAACGTTTAAATCGTTCGTAGTAATGATATTAAATGCACCAGAGTCAGAAACACGGCAGATTTAGTCGTTGCGTCTTTTTGTGAACCAAGCAATCGGCTTTAGGTATTTTTTTTTCTTTCTTTTTAAAACTGAATCGCACATTCCGGGCCTATTTTATGGTTGATATTACTTATTTTGATCAATTGACGGAGTCAAACTTTATATAAACTACTGCATTATAGCAGACTGCCAACGGCCATACCATGTTGAAAATACCGGTTCTCGTCCGATCACCGAAGTCAAGCAACATCGGGCGCGGTCAGTACTTGGGAGGGTGACCACCTGGGAACACCGCGTGCCGTTGGCATTCTTTTTGCCTTTTTTAAATTGAAATGAATTAGCTTAATTATGATTTACCATTTTATAAAATTGGACCCCATCTTTGTTGATACTCTGGTATATTTCAGATATCTATATTTCAATCGTTACCCTTTTTAAAGAATCAATTACAGACGAATGATAGTTTCGGTTTCGTAATGGAGTGGTTAGATTTATGGACGATTTGTGTACTAGTAGGAGTGTGTGTGTAATAAATATTTTGGCCCTGAAAAGGGCCTTTGGATGTGACGGTGGGGAAGAATTTACTTGGAGCTGGTGTATTTGGTAACAGCCTTGGTTCCCTCAGAGACGGCGTGTTTTGCCAATTCTCCGGGGAGCAGGAGTCGCACGGCAGTCTGGATTTCCCGACTGGTGATGGTGCTCCTCTTGTTGTAGTGAGCAAGGCGAGAGGATTCGGCAGCGATTCTCTCAAAGATGTCGTTGACGAAGGAGTTCATGATCGACATGGCTTTGCTGGAAATGCCAGTGTCGGGGTGAACCTGCTTCAAGACTTTGTAGATGTAAATAGCGAAGGACTCCTTCCTGCGCTTCTTCCTCTTCTTTTTGTCACCAGCACGGACAGCCTTTTGGGCTTTACCGGCCTTCTTGACAGCTTTGCCAGATGCTTGGGGAGGCATGATGCGTAACTTTCGATATCAAATAGCGAAGTGATGAAATTTTCCCAATTTTTTGACTATTTATGCGTTCAGCGGCATCTTTTCTCCCTACCAATGGGATTTGGCAGAGGGCGCTGCCGACGCGGCAAAAGTAATAAATACCCGAAAAAATTTGGAATTTTCATCACTTCGGTTTTTGAATCCTGTGAGTAAACATGTCTGGTCGAGGCAAAGGAGGAAAGGGACTTGGAAAGGGGGGTGCCAAGAGGCATCGTAAGGTGTTGCGTGATAACATCCAGGGTATCACCAAGCCTGCCATCCGCCGTCTTGCTAGACGTGGTGGTGTGAAGCGTATCTCTGGTCTGATCTACGAAGAGACCCGTGGTGTGTTGAAGGTTTTCTTGGAAAATGTCATCCGAGATGCCGTCACATACACTGAGCACGCTAAGAGGAAGACCGTCACCGCTATGGATGTCGTCTATGCTTTGAAGAGGCAGGGACGTACTCTGTACGGTTTCGGCGGTTAAAAATCCTGCAACTTCATCATTTCATCATATCATCCCTTCACCGTCCCATAAAAACGGCCCTTTTCAGGGCCAAAAATTATGACACACTTTTTAAAAACATTAATTTTCATAAGAAAACAGATCTAGTTAAAAATATTTAAATGTAGAAGTTAGGACCAATTTCTGCCGTGTAGAGGGGCCTGGTGCACGTTAAATCCTTCTTATGAGCAATTCTGCGTATAAAATCACTTTTTACCAGTGTAAAAATGTTCAAATCGCCTTTCTATTACTTTATACCATTGTTTAAATTTATTTTAAATTTGCATTGTTGTCGAATTTAGCTTTTTAAAATGTCGACAATGAATTATCTAGTAAAGTCATAACAATGCTTCAATTACTTTTCCCTACTACCATTGTTGATTTTTTTTTTTTTTTTTTAATTCCGATTTTCGTTATTACCTTGTGCCTGTATGTAACAATGATTAGACTAATTTTTTTTTTAATGTTTCATAACGGTTGCGTTGGGTGCCTGCTCAGGTGTCGGCTCGTAACTTGACTGCGGCTATAAAATTACGCCGCCAATAACCCTCGTGTAGCTCTAGTGCGACGTTAATTCAAATTTAGCTTACATTTTTGAATGTTTAAATTAATAAAAAAAAGGGGGGGGGGAAAATGATGTTTCTTTTTTTTTTTTTGTATTAATATGAGTGTTTATATATTTTTTGGCTCTGAAAAGAGCCGTTTTTTTTTGTAGGTGTGTGTGTGTGTGTAACTGTTCAGTCTATTTTTTAGCTGCCTTTTTGGGTGCAGCCTTTTTAGGGGTCTTTAGCTTTTTTGCTTTGGGTGCCTTCGGCTTTGCAGCTTTGACAGCCTTTTTAGGAGACTTGGGCTTGGCGGCCTTTTTGGGAGTCGCCTTCTTGGCAGCTGGCTTTTTCTTCTCAACCTTTGCCTTCGGCTTGGCTGCAGGTTTCTTAGCTGCGGCCTTTGCTTTTTTGGCAGGGGAAGCGGCTTTTACTGCCTTGGGCTTTTTCACCTCCTTCACTGGCTTTTTGGTCTTCTGGCCGGAAGCGCTCAGCTTGAAAGAGCCGGTAGCACCCTTTCCCTTGGTCTGGACGAGGGATCCGCTGACCACGGCACTCTTCAGGTATTTCTTAATGAAGGGTGTCAATCGGTCGAGATCGACCTTGTGGTGGGCACCGATGTGCTTCTTGATGGCCTGCAGAGACGATCCACCACGCTCTTTCAAAGCGGTGATGGCATCGACGACCATATCGGCCACTTTGGATGGGTGGGCGCAGTTTTGGCTTTTTGGCGGCGGCCTTTGCCTTTTTTTAGGCGTGGCGGCGGCAGGGGTAGCGGCAACGGCAGCAGTTTCTTCAGACATGTTTTCGCTAGGAAATCTGAGATCAGAATAAGTTTAAAACTCTAACACGAAAGTTGTGAGCGAGTAGCTTCAGCGCCCCTACATCGTCTTCTGATTCGCTGGTTTGCGTGACGTTGTGCCGTGAGTTATAAAAGGCTAAAAATTTTAATTGACATTTCTGGCTAGATTTTCATACGTGTAGCACGTAATCGAAGCAATGGCTCGTACTAAGCAGACCGCCCGTAAGAGTACCGGAGGCAAGGCCCCCAGGAAGCAGTTGGCCACAAAGGCCGCTCGAAAGAGCGCGCCGGCAACCGGTGGAGTTAAGAAACCCCATCGTTACAGGCCCGGTACCGTCGCTCTCCGTGAGATCCGTCGTTACCAAAAGTCGACCGAACTTTTGATCCGCAAGCTGCCTTTCCAGCGCTTGGTCAGAGAAATCGCTCAGGATTTCAAGACTGACCTGCGATTCCAGAGCTCCGCCGTCATGGCTCTCCAGGAAGCCAGCGAGGCCTACCTCGTCGGTTTGTTTGAGGACACCAACTTGTGTGCCATCCACGCCAAGCGTGTCACCATCATGCCAAAGGACATCCAACTTGCCCGACGTATCCGTGGCGAGAGAGCTTAATTTCCAAAACTCACACCTAAATCAAACGGCCCTTTTTAGGGCCAAAATATATCTTGCATCACACATACCTCTAGCTAAGCTAATTGAATTAATATACTTGGTGCCCCCCCCCCCCTTTTTTTTTAAATCAAAATATTATCACGCCCTGCATATACAAATAATTTATTAGTTAAATATGTAATATTGCCGCGCGTAGAAAAGAAACCGTTCAGTTTCAAAAGGCGTAGAGGGAGCCACCACAACCCGCCGTCTCCTCTTTTTAAAGTTTTGAGATCCCATTAATAGCTTTTATTTTAAGATATTGTGATTGTTTGTTGTGTTAATATTTTTTGGCCCTGAGAAGGGCCGTTTGTTTTTTAGGTGTTGTGGAAGTGTGTTTAAGCTTTCTTTTCGGTCTTCTTGGGCAGAAGAACAGCCTGGATGTTTGGCAGTACACCACCTTGAGCGATGGTGACTCCAGAGAGAAGTTGTTCAATTTTTCGTTAGGGGCGAGTGAAGATGTAGGGGGATCCAGTCTTCTTGGTTCTAGCGGATTTAGCCAAAATCGAGAACTAGTGCCAAAATATCCAAAACAGCGGCAGGAGATGGGCACAGCACCATCGCTGCTAATGCCCTTCGGAAAGACGATGGGTACGCGACGGGAAACTGAAAACCGGCACGGTGGATCGAGTCTTGTCTTTCCCCTTTTTTTTCCCTTTTCCCCGTCCGACAGATTTTGGTTTGATGGGGTAGAACCCAAAGAGGAAAGCCCCCAAATTTCAAAATTGTTATATAAGATTTGGCGAACTTTCGACCCCCAACAGTCGTTCTTTCCCATCCTCCCACCTTTTCCCCCTGCAGCGCACCACCCCCCCTCCTTCTTGAAAGGAGGTTTGGGAAAATTTTAAAAAAATTCAAATAATTAATAA
>JAFNEN010002365.1:0-13812 GCA_019343175.1 Oedothorax gibbosus
TTCTTTTTTTTTAAAAAAAATTAAAAAAAAAAATTTTAAGTTTGTTGTAGATTCCCGGGGCGCTCTCAACTAACATATGTCGAATACATTAAAAATTTCCTTGGTTGTACATTTGCCCCTTTTAAGGTTTTTCTTAAAGAGGTGCGTTAAAAAAAATACTTTTCCTTTATTCAAATTTACTAACCCTTTATTAAGCTAAAATTTCTTTCTTTTTTTTCAAATGTCCCTAATTTAACGAAAAGCGTGCATTTTTCCCCTTTTAAGGGCTTAGAAACGGCACTTAGCAACTGTTGAAGGACTAACAATGTTTTTAGTTCATAGTTATACGCTTATTTTTTTGTTAATTTTTAAGATTTTTAAGGCAACCCAAAAATGATTCTGGCAGCAAAGGATCCACATTAAAAAACTAAGGTGTGTAAAAACTACAGCGTTTTTCAATTTTCAGTCAGTAAAGAAATACACATTTAAAGGTACTTAAAGTTATATACCCTACCCTTTAAGACAATTTAAGTTACTTTAAGACCTAAAATTTAAATGACTCTACCTTGAGCGTGTGCGATTTTCTCGAAAACTTTATTATGACGCCCGACAGGTTCTGAGAACTCGTTGAGCCAAAATTTTTGAAGTCCGTAGCTCTTTTATTTTAAACTGTGAAGTGTTTGGGACAGTCTGAGAGAGGGGGACCAATTTTCGAAAACCACTTTTTTAGAATCAGCACCCTCAAAAAACGGGTTTAAAGCAAAAATCCCCATTTCGGAATTTCGACCAAATCGCAGTATTTTCGTTTCTTAAAATTGTTATTAGCAATTTAAAGCAAAAAGCGTTTGCCAACTTACCAAAACTTTTTACGTTTCTTTTGTAAGTTCTAAATAATTTAAATTGTTTAACTCTATCAAAAAATGGGGTTTGACAGGGGGTTTTGAGCAAAAGCATTTGAAAAATGGATATGCTTCAGGTCTTGAGTGGCAACATAAAATGTTGAATTAAAAAAAATTATTTCCCGAGCCTCGATTGGTGTTTTAATGACACGTGGGGACAGAGCACTAATCAGAGCACCGATCTAAATAAAAGCTGGAATGAAGGCAGGGAAAAGGAATTGCTTCACCCAAAACAAGTCAATTGATAAAGTTTGGGGGTTTTTGGGGGGAAATTAAAAATTGGCTTGTTTTCACATTGACCAAGGCCTATCCTCTAAAGGCCCGGGGTAACCCCCAAATGTTAAGAGCCCAAATTTAAAAGAAATTTTGTACTAAATATCGTTTCCCCTGAAACTTCAGTAAATTGTATCATTTTGTGACCCTCATCATTTTTAGAGCTAAGAAATGGGGCATTAAAAATCGGCAATTTCAGTGAAATGTCATAAATTAGTGTTAGTTAATAATTTTTTTTAGGTTCAGTTTTTTGACAAAAACATTTACATTATACGAGCAATCCTCAAAAAAATTTTTTTAAGGTTCCCAAAATTTTTCTGTTGTGCCTATAACCAATTTTTTCAGGCGGGCTCGTCTGACTATCTCTGCTCCTTTTTTTTCCCGGATTTTTGGGTTTCGTGTTTGGGAGTATGAACGGAACTTCCATTACATCGTTTAAAACAATCGTGCCTTTTTTTCTTCCTTAAACTGTTGCCACTCAGACATGAAGCATTCCCATTTATTTTTTTTCGAACAAGAGATATCTTTTTTTTTCCTTTTATCATTCGTTTTAATCCCCAAAAAGGGTTGGGAAACCCTTAACTTTGCTTGTTATCAAAACTATGCTTTTTCATGGCATCAAAATAATTTTTTAATGTTTTAAAAACCAAACCGCCCCTTAAAAGAATGGGGTTCATTGCCCAAAAAGTGATAAAAATTTTTTTTTTTAACTTTAAAAGTTAAAAGGGGCTCGCAACAAAAGTCAAAAGTTAAAGGGAAGCCAAATTTGTTCCCTCTGATTTTCCCTCACAATTAAAGAAATGTTTTAAAAGTTTGTGGCGGATAATTTAAAATTCCTTCTAGCTAATAAGAAAAAAAATTAGACTTGTACTTAAAGAACTAAGTTTTTTTTTTCCAAGTTTTATTTTCCTTCATCATTATTTTATGATGGAACATCTGCAACATTCTATTTTTTTTAAATTTTGAAAATTTCTAGCAATTGCTAAAGTGCAAAAAACTCGTTCTTTTAATTTGTTTTTTGTACGTTTTTTAGCAAACCAGCAATTTTCGTGTTGATCAATCGCGTTAAGCCCCTTTAAAAGATAAAAAAATAAGTTTTGTTAGGGAGGGGGGATGTTTCAAAACCCAACCAAAGTATTCTTTGGAAAACCCCAAAGTGCTTTGGTTTCTAAAAAAAAGATTTTGTTTTAGGGGGGTAATAATGTGACGACTTTCTTTTGATAATTAAATATAAACATGTGGTAAAAAATTTTATATAAAACACCAATAAAAATTTAAAAAAAGGTAAATAAATAAATACATTTGAAATATTGTTGACTTAAACAAAAAAAAATTTTTTATGCAATTTGATGAGATTAATAACCAGCAAATAAAATTTTTAAATTTCCAAAAATTCCAAAAAGAAATTTACAAAAAATTTCCAAAAAAAATTTTTACCGCCCCCCTTTTGTTTTATCCCCATTGAAAAAAGTGATTCCGGGGCCCGGGTTTAAAACCCGGGGCCTTTAGGAACCCTTTCTGGGGGATTCGTGGTTCAAGTTATGTATCTTTTTTCCCAAAAAATATTTGGTTGGTTCTTCCTTAAAAAGGACTTGGGGAACACCTCCGGGGGGATCTAAAATCCTTGGTAGCACGGTTTCTTATCGATTTTTTTTTCCCCTGGAAATTTTATTGGCTTTGATTTGTAGGGACTGTTTCTGTTTGTTCTATATCCTTTTTTTTGGGGGTTGGGGGTTGGGCACGGGGCTTTGGTCTTGATTACAATGGCAAAGTTTTTGATTTCCAATGTCGTCTGTCTTTTTTGGGGTTTTTTTTTTGGTGTTTCGGGATCTCTCTGGCCCCTCGGTTGTTCGATTTTCCCCAGATTAGAAATCGGTGAAGCACGAACCGTCCGTTCGGGGGTTTACTAAGTCTCTTTGCGACCTGGTCTTTGGGGGGCCCAAATTTTTATTAAAAGGGTTATACTTCCAGCGGTCCGATTAGCGGTTCGGTTTTTTTTGGTTAATTTGCAGTGGGGGATTTAAAAATCGTGTCTCAAAGTGTTGGGGAACTCCCCACTACCTCATCAGAATTTGGGTCCTTCTTGGCCCCTCCAGGCAAGGTTTCGAAATCCTTTAAAAACTTTAATCGCTCTTCAGCGGACAAGGCCCTACAGGGAATTTCGGTTTTGGTACATGTAAAGGGCGGATTGAGCTGTGACGAAGCGACTCCCAAAGAAGGGCTTCAGCTTATCCCCCTCGAAAACTGCCCCTTCCGGTGGATTAGGAAAGTTGGGGAGTGTGGTAATGCATGGAAATTTCCTTTTTGGCGACGATTAACCTTTTCTTTCGGGGGCTGGCAAGAGCTTTGCTCGCGGGTCTCGCTTGACGACCCGCACGTCCTCCTGGGGGTGTCTTTTCCCCGAATGCTGGGTGGCTTTCTCGATCAATCCCCAGCTTTCGATTCGCCGGATTCTTCAATTCGGCTTCGCTAAATTCTTTGGAAAGAGAAACCTTATCTCTTCGGGAGACTTGGGGCTGGATTCATCGTCTCGAATCACCACCAATTACTGCGGAGGTAACTGCACCGGGAGGCAGGAGTATTGAAAAGATTGCGAAAGTTGGTGGAAAAGATACTTAATAAAAATTTTTTTTTGAATTTTAAAAATTAAAACTATTTAACCGTTTAGCCCTTTAACCAAAAGAAAAAAATTGGGGTTTAAGAGAGATTACAACGTAAAATTGAATCTGGAAATGGAATGTATTTTATTGACACACTACATACACCTGTTGTTGACAGTTCATTTTTTTTTGATTTAAAAATGTTTCATTTTTTTTAATTTGAAAATGTTTTATTTTATTTTAATTTGAAAATGTTTCATTTTATTTAATTTTAAAATGTTTCATTTTATTTAATTTGAAAATGTTTCATTTTATTTTAATTTGAAACTGTTTAATTTTATTTTAATTTGAAAATGTTTCATTTTATTTTAATTTGAAAATGTTTCATTTTATTTTAATTTGAAAATGTTTCATTTTATTTTAATTCAATGTTAACCTGGGGTACATATCTACCCCGGTTTGTAGTTCTAGCATCAACAATTTAATATTTTTTTAACTTAAAAATTACATTTAATGATTTATCTACATTCTAAGTCAGCGCGAAGCCCTGTGCGAGGCGGCATCATTGGCACACCCCTAACCGCCGTATTCACAAGTTCGAGTCAAGTAGCGAGATATCCCCTGAACATGAATCCTGCGAGGAAGGGACAACTTGAGGGTTATTTCAAATTCGTATTCACAACCGCGAGATTTATCTGGGCTTCACCTTTCGGGTTTCTTCCTCAGGTTTCAATCAGATTTTGTAACAGGGCATATCATTGGTCAAGCGGAATCACGTGACGTTGTTTACTGATAGAGATTTTTCTCACTTGTTCTATTTGCATCGTGAGACAGATCGCAATCGCCTCTGGGGAGTCGGATGGTTCTATCTCGCCCATGTTAATTTTACTAACTTTAGGAACATTTTTCACAGGAACTTGAATTGGTTTTATAGTTTGTTCCTTACATCAGGGGCGTATTTACGGGGGGGGACGAAGGGGACCGTGACCCCCCCAGACGACAAAAAAATGTACGCAATGTTACCATTGTTGCAAGCACTCAATTTCCTAAACAATTTTAAAAATAACCATACCGGAATTTTTATTTCAGACCAAAAATGGTACAACTCATTGTTTGGGGGGAGAGGGGGGGGGGGAAAAAGAAAAAGAACGAATCAAGGAGGGTTCGTTTCAAAGATTCTTAAAAAGAACGAATCTTTGAAACTAAGGGAAAGATGGGACAATCTTTTAAAAGAACGGGTCTCACCCCATCTCTATCGAGGGAAGAAATCTTCCATCACCTTCATCTACCTTACCCCCCTCAACGTCTCAATGGACTATTGCAATTGTGATTGCTGGCCGGCTCTGTCTAGACAGACAGCACGTTGTAGTTTGCATTAATCATTACCTGTTGTTATGCGTTTTCCACTTGCATTGCGGGTTATGTTTGAACGATATTTGTTTGAAATGGACAAAAACGTAAAACACCGCCACCTCGATTTAGTTTTTTTAAAAAACAAACCGTAACAAAAATTGATAGTGAAACTTCGGAGACAGCCGAAACGGCTCAAGTAAGATGTTGACGTTGAGAGTGTTGAGCTATTAAACTGAAGCTGCTACTAGTACAAGTGCTGCATCATTATTAGCCCAAACGATATAGGCCTGTACGTTGGACAAACTGGTAAGTTTAATTTACTTCAATCTAGATTTCTACATATTTTTAGTACCATTTCAGTCAATAAATATTTTAAGTAAAACATTTTATTATTTAAAGGAACATATTAACTGTTTATATTGGCCTTGATAAATAAAACTTAGTCTAACTGTTAATAAAAAGTAACTGAACTAATTAAGTTGATTTTTGTAAAGCATTTAGTTTTATATTTCCAAGTACATGAATTCATTTTTATCTTGTTATAAGTCTGTCATGCATAAAGTAGCTCTGTTAAATTTAATTATATTTATATATATAGTGTGTTTCAAACTTGACATTATTTTGGTATCATTTGTTTCTGGACGGGGTACCAAGTCGAAATTTAAACTCGGGTAGCCGTAATATTGTTTTTTTTTTAAGTATTGTTCTAGGTTTTATATCTTAATTAAGAAGTTTTATCTTAATTAAAGAAAAAGTTTTAGCTTTCTGGGATAGACATTTACTCAAGTGTTTGAGCTTCATGAAAAATAATTGTCGGCAATGGGCTACTCTATAATAGTCTTCATTAAAAAGATTATTTTTTGCCGAAAATTATATTGTGTGTTCTTTTTGTTTCAGCTTACTACAAGCGAAAGGAACAGCTTCTGAAAAATTCTTGGAAGCCTGAAGAAAGTTTCACATTTCCATCAACGGAATTTTGTTAAAAGACAGTTGAAATTCCAGTTCAGTTTGGTTCAAGACTAAGAATGGCTTACCTACTCAAAAGTTTTAGATGGAGCTTTTTGCAAGTATTGTTTTCTTTTTTCACCAACTGGAGCAGGGCAACAGGTCTTCCTCTTGGTAAGCTAGTTCGAGTTAAATATTCTAACTGGAAACATGCTTTGGAAGACTTTTAACAAGCATCAGTTAACAACGTATCACAAAATTGCAAAGTAATGCAGAAAACTTTCTTTCGGTTCAATCAGGGCAGTCAAGTATTAATTTGTACTTGAAAGAGTGCAAGGGCAAAATAGCATAAATCGACTTTCTTACCCTGTCATAAAAACGGTGATCTTTTTCGGTAGGCAAGGTTTGGCTTTGAGAGGCCACCGGGATGGAGGCCCTTTGATATTGAAGAGGAAGAATTTGAAAAAAATGAGGGAAACTTTAGGGCCTTGCTGAAACTGAGAGTAGAAAGCGGTGATTTTGATTTAAAAGAGACTTATTTACCGCAGAAAAAATGCTACTTAACTATTCCGTTGCACAAATGAATCATTTTTGCTTTCAACCGGGTTTGCTGGGAAAGCTAGTGGCTAGATTGAATAAAGCAGAATGTTTCTCGATTTTAGCTGACGAACAACAGAGTAGGATTATGAGCAATTATCGCTCTTGGCTCGGTATGTTGATTTGGAGAAAATGTGTATCAAGAGGATTTCCTACAATTTGTTCCAGTTTTTTGATCTTCAGGTAAAGCCTTGAGTTTAAACAATAATGGGTAAATTTAGAGAACTTGAATCAATACGGATTATGGTACGGTCAAGGGTTTTGACGGAGCAAGTGCAATGAGTGGAGTGTTTCAGGGGGTACAGAAGTTTGTAAAAAGATCAAGCTCCAAACGCACTTTATGTGCATTGTAGCAGCCACTCTCTAAACTTGGCTATCAAGCTCATGTTGTCCTTATGATTACAAATGTTTAGGCCCTGTTGGTAAAATTTGTGAATTTTTCAATACTCCGAAACGCCAATCAGTTTTGAATAACTTCGGGTTATTGGAGTGGGGAAAAAAATTAAACAACCCAAGCCCCACTAGGGGTTCAAAGGCATGATTTGGGGGAAAAGTATTTTTTGAGTTGTATGAACGTCTTAAGATCACTTAGGATAGTTCTGTCTATAAAGAACAGTAATAAATGCCAACTTATTACTAGTGCTGATCAAATGAAAATTTCTCATACCCTTATTCTTATAAGGGAAAAATATTTGCATCACTTTGCCCTTAAAAAGTCCTAAGAAAAAGGAAATTACCACCATGCTGTATGTTATGCAGAGCAAACTGCAGCTAAATTGAAATTTGAAGCAAAGCAAAAAACGATTTGGGAAAAAATTTTAAATGTCGAGGAATGTTAAAAAGACATTCCTATAAAAAGTTCCCGGGGGGCAAATTTTCCAACCCCGGGGAAAACTTCCCACATGATATCCAGAATCTATTATCGAAGGCCTCTTCATCCCATTTTTGAACATTCAAAATCAACTGAAGAACGATTTGTTAGTAAAAAAGGGGTTCTTTCATCTTTGGGGATTTTGATTGACGTTCCAAGGAAGTATCCTATTGATTATCTTTTTAAAAGGGTATGGAAAAAAAGTTGGGGCCATGATGAAACCCCCCTTTAAAAGGGGGAAATAAAAGGGGGGGCCCAAAAACTTAAACGAAAAAAACTATGAAAAACCCGAGACACCAAAAGGTGGCAAATAAAACCGCGGGAAAAAGGGAAAACCCATGAAGCCTCGCATTTTGCAACAAAGAATGTTGTTTCCTTTTTCAAATTATTGAAATATGGTTACTCTTCCAGTGCCTCTTGCAGTGCAGAAAGGTCATTCTCTACTTTGAAATTTAAAAAAAAGCTATTTGAAAATACTACTAGTAAACAAGACTTAAGGACCTTTTGCTTTATCCCCAAAAAGACATTCCCGTGCCCCGGACGAACCTAACAAAGGAAAAAAAAATCAAACGTTTTCAATTTTTTTTTGGGGCAAAAATTTTGGGGTTTCGGATTAAATTTTAAAATTTTCTTTCAATTTTATAAAAATTTTTTAAAATGAAAATCATTTTACGGAAAAATTTTTAATTTACTTTACCAGGAGTAAATTTTTAGATATTTCTATTATTATATTCAAAAGATCTAAAAAAAAAAACCTTTTAAAAAATTTAAATTTCTTAAATAAGTTTTTTTCAATGTATAATTTTTTTTAAAATTTGTAACTTTTTTTTGGCTAACCCCCGCAGCACACAATTTTTAAAAAAAGTTTTAAAAAATTTAAAGATCTTTTTTAAAAAGGGAAATTGTAAAAAAAAAATTTAAATCATCGCATATCTCACGAAAAGCTCTACAAAAATTTTTGGGGATAATCTGCCGCCGTTTTCACAATTCGGTAAAGTGCGGATACCCCCCGAACATAAACCCGGCAAAAAGGCCCCCTTTTAAAGGGTTTTTTTAAAAAATTTTCGTATTCACAACCGCGTTTTTTTACGGGTTTTCCCCTTTGGGGGTTTTTTTCCCTTTCGGTTTTTCAATCAATTTTGTAACAGGACATATTTTTGGGGGAAAAAGCGGAATCACTGACTTTTGTTTACTGATAGAGATTTTTTCCCTCACTTGTTCTATTTGCTCGTGAGACAGATCGCAACCCCCTCGGGGGGGGTCGTGTTCTATTTTCCCCTTTTTTAAATTTTTTACAATTTGGGGGAAAAATTTTTTTTCCTGGGGGAAAACAAAAATTTTTTTTATATTTTTGTTTTTACATATAGTTTTTTAAATTTTTAAACTGAAAAATTTTTCCAAAGTATAAAAAAATATTTTCCAGTGAGGAAAAAAAAGGGGGTTTTTAAAAAAAAAAAACCCCAAAAATTTTTTTTAAAGTTATATAACCTTTTTTGTAGCAGGATATTTAAATTGAGCAAAAGTTTTTTTAAAAAATTTGCTAGTTTAAAAAAATAGCAAATTAATGGGGAAAAGAAATAAAAAAAAAAAACACGCTGATAATTTTATATTTCCTGAGAAAATTTTCCTAACGGCCGTATTAAAAGTTGGGGTCACCCGGGGTTTTCACCCTTTGGGGGGATAGTGGGGGGTTTCTTTAAAATTTTCCTTTTATTCCAGTGCGATTTATCCCCAAAAGGGAAAAAAAAAAGGAAAAAATCTGTTTTTAGGGGGTTTACCCCCCCAATATCGGTGGGTTTTCAGAGGTTTCCCCTTTTGGGGAAATGTTAAAAAATCAAACAAACATGCTTATCAGGTTTTTCTTTCAAACTGGGATTAAAAATTTTTTAGTTATTCTAATTTTTGTTTTTCTAACCCTTTTTAATTAATCTTTATAAAATGTTCATTGTAGAAGTACAGCAATTAGAAAATAAATATATTTTCAACATGAGATTTAGATTGTTTAAAAATTTTAGTAGAGATTACTGGGGATATCCCGATGATAATTTTTTTTCAACCCCTTTTAAAAAACGTATTTTTTAAAATTTACAAAAAAAAGTTTTAAAAGTTGTTTTCTGCGGTAGTTTTGCACAAAAATTTTTCAAACTTAATAAAAAAATACAAATAACAGGGGAATTTATAACCAGTAGTTTTTGGGGCCCTGTAAAATAAATTAGCAGGTTTTTATTTTTGGGTTTTAAAAATTTATACATATCCCTAATGATAATTAAAAAGGGATTATTTTTTTTTTTTTCCATTTTTTTTTTATATTTTAAATTTTTAAAAATTTTTAAAAAAATTAGTCATCGCATAAAATTTTTTTTTCTTCGTTTCCCCTTTTTTTTTAAAAGGGGGTCGGATGGGGGTTTGGGGGGCCAAAAAAAGTTGATTTTTTGTGTTTTTTTTATTTTAAAACTGCATTTTTTGTTTTAAAATTTAAAGCCAAGATTATCGATTTCTGTTAGTAGTTTTATTTTTTAACATTTTTTTGAAACTATGTACATCAGTTTTTTACCATACCTTAATTTTTTTTTTGCGTTTTTTTCCCAATATAAGGTTTTTCAACACTTTGGAAAATTTTTTTTTAGGGGTATAAAAATACAGCGTGTTTTTTTTTTATTTTTTTTCCCCATTAATACTTTTTTTAAAAAATGGGAATTTTAAAAAATCTCTGCTCAAAATTTTTTTATTTTTCTGCAATCATTTTTTAAAAAAAAATCACTGTGAAAAATTTTTTTTTTACTGTGAAATATCTTTTTTTTAAAATTAAAGAAAAATTTTAAGGGGGCAAACAAAAAAAAAATTCAAATTCCCGAGAAAAAAAGTTTCCAAAGTTAGTAAAAAAAACAGGGGAGGGTAAACCTCCCACTCCCCGAGGGGATTGGGGGTCCTCACGATGCCCAAAAGAAAATGAGAAAACTCTATCAGTAAACACGTCCCCGGATTCCGCTTGACCAATATATGTCCCTGTTCCCCAAAAAAAGATTTAAAAACCCGAGGAAAAACCCAAAAAGGGGAAAAAACCCCGATAAATCTCGCGGTGTGAATACCCAATTTGAAAAAACCCTCAATTTTTTCCCCTTTCCCCGCAGGATTCATGTTCTGGGGGAATCTCGCTACTTGACTCGAACTTGTGAATACGGGGTAGGTTGGAAAAACCTTATATTTCAGGAAGCGCAAAAAAAAAATTTAAAGGGATTTTGGGAAGAATTATGTACTTTGTTTCTGAAAAATGCTTTTAAAAAAAAATACAAACGAAAAACGATAAACCCTTTGGGCTTAAAAATTTAAAACTTCCTGCAGATTAAAATTAAAAGAAACACAGAAATCGACATTTTTGACCCAAACACCCATCCGGGCTCCCCCCTTTTAAAAAAATTTGGTGAAGCCCAAAAAAAAAAATTTATGCCAGATGACTCTGAATTTTAATAACTTTTTTAATTTTAAAAAAAAAAAAGGGGAAAATTGAAAAAAGAAAAATAATGCTTTTAATTATCATTATTATTTATAAACTTTAAAACCCCGAAAATTTTTTCTGCTAATTAAAAATTTTTTTAAAAAGGGGGTCCCATATGGTTTAATTTCCTCTGTTATTTTTATTTTATTAAATTTAAATTTGTAACATTTTGTGCATAACTACCGCAGCCACAAAATTTTTTTAAAAAAGTTAGGGCAATTTTTAAAAAAACGTTTTTAAATGGTTTACAAAAAAATTTCTCGCATATCTCACGTAAGTCCCCTACTTAGAAATTTTGTATCAATCTGCCGCCGTATTCACAGTTCGAGTCAAATAGCGAGATATCCCCAGAACTGAAACCCCGGGGAAAAAAGGGGGGATTTGAAGGTTATTTAAAAATTTGTATTTAAAACCGCGAATTTTTCGGGTTTCACCTTTTTTGGGTTTTTTCCCCCCGGTTTTTTTCAAAAATTTTTAAAAGGACTACTTTTGGGGGAAAAAAGGGAAACAGGACTTGTTTACTGATAGGATTTTCCACTTTTCTATTTGCATCGTGAAAGATCGCAATCGCCTCTGGGGGTCGGATGGTTTTTATCCCCCTTTATTTTAAAATTTTACTAACTTTGGGAAAAAATTTTCTCGGGAAAAATTGAATTGTTTTTTGTTTTTTTCCCTTTTCTTTATAGCTTTTTTTAATTTTAAAAATGAAAAAATTTCCAGTTAAAAAAATACTTTACAGTGAGTTTTTTAAAAAAAATTTTTTTAAAAAAAAAAAAACCAAAAACCCAAAAATTTTAAAAAATTATAAAACCCTTTTTTTTTGTAGCAGAGTTTTAAATTGAGCAGAGTTTTTTTAAAAATTTTGCTCAGTTTTAAACCCAAAATAGCTATTATGGGAAGAAAATTAAAAAAAAAAAAAACCCCTGTTTTATTTTTTAATTTTGAAAAAAATTTTCCTAAGTTTGGGAAAAAACCCTTTTATTTCAGGAAGGCAAAAAAAATTTAAGGTATTGGTAAGAACTTATGTATTTAATTTCTGAAAATGCTTATAAAAAAATAAAAAAAAAACTACAAAAAACTTTAATTTTGGGTTTTTAAAAAATTAAAAAACTATACATATGCGAAAAAAAAATAAAAAAAACACAAAAATTTCGAATTTTGACCCCAAACACCCACCCGACCCCCCTTTTAAAAAAAAAGGCTGAAGCAAAGAAAAAAATTTTTGCCAGATGACTCTAAATTTTTTTTTAAAAATTTTTAATTTTAAAAAAAAAATTTTAAAAAAGGGAAAATTGAAAAAAAGAAAACTATCCCTTTATAATTATCATTATTATATGTATAAATCTTTAACCGGGGAAAATTTTAAAATCCGCTAATTATTTTTTAAACAGTGGCAAATATTAGGTTAAAATTTTCCCTGTTATTGTATTTTATTATTAAATTTTTTAAAAATTTTTTTGCAAACTACAGCGCACACAACTTTTAAAAAAAGTTTTAAATCAAATTTTAAAAATTTTATTTAATGGATTGTACAATAAAAAAAATTAAACTCGCATATCTTTACGTAGTCTTACGTAGAAATTTTGTATCAAAAAAAATCATGTTTTAAAATTATTTATCTTTTTTAAAATTTCTGTACTTCTACAATGACAATTTTTATAAAAAAACAAAATTAAAATATTGAACTAAATAATTATAATCACTATTTAAAAGGGGGAAAAAACCCGATAAGCTTTTTTTTTTTTTTGATTTTTTAAAATTTTTCAGAGATATCCCCCTGGAAAACCCCCCCATATTGGGAAAAAACCCCTTTGGCCCGATTCGGGTTTTTTTTCTCCCGCTTTTTGGGGAAAAAAGCAAATTTTTTAAAGGGGTTTGACGAAAAACCCAAACGATCATCCCCCCCCGGGGGGAAAACCCCCCCGGGGGGCCCCAACTTTGGGAATACGGCCCCCAAAGGGGGGGTTTTACCCTTTTTTTTTGCCCAAGCCAAAGGCCAAAACCCATCATCATCAAAACCCCTTTAAAAATCTTTTTTTCCCCCCGTTTTTTTTTTAAAACCAAAATTTTGGGGGGGGCAGAAAAAAAAATACTTTTTGGATACTTTTCGCCTTTTTTGCTTTGTAATAAACGAAAAAATTTCAACAGTAACGTTTAGAAATCAAAAAAAAGGGTTTTTGTGATAAAAATTTTTTGTAAAAATTGGGGTTAAATTTTTTGTTTTTTTTTAAACTTAAAAAAAAACATGACCAGTTCCTACAAAAAAAAGGAAGTTAAAAGGGGGAAAACCGCAAATTGGGGTTTTTTTGCACTAAAAAACCTGCCATTTTAAAAAAAATTTTTATGATAACAAAATCTGTTTGTTTTCCGCTCGGGGGCGACTTAGCGGACAATTGTTGTATAGTTTTGGGGGGAATGGGGGTTTTTCCTCGTGGAAAAAGGGAAAAACTCCCCGGGGGTTTTTTTTTATTTGTTTCTGAAATTTCTTATCTTTGATTCGAAAAAAAGAATTTTTTAAAAAAAATTTACGTAACGGGCCCTAATAGGGGACTAATCCCGCCTCCCATATCCCGCATCAAAAAAAATTAAATAAAGATTTTTTAAAAAAAAAAAACGAAAAAAAGGCATTCAAATAGCAAACTTGCAAATTAAACCCCCGGGGCTTTTCCTGGTTTTTTAAAAAAATTTTTGCTCCCGAAATAGACTGTTTAAAACATAGGGAACTCAGGGGGTTTTTTTAAAACCCCTTTTTTTCCCCAAAGTTTTCCCTTTTTGGGAAACATCACTTCCCATATTTTT
>JAFNEN010002366.1:0-17000 GCA_019343175.1 Oedothorax gibbosus
CGACTTTTTCTTAAGCCTAAAAATTCAGCAACTTGCACTTTTGGTTCCATTTTTTTTTATCAGCATAAACATAGGAATTATAAAAAAACAGGTGGTCTTTTTACATTTTTTTAGTTTTTAATTTTATGGATAAAAAAAAAAATTGTTTTTAAATGAATATATTTTATGTTTTCTGACTATAGGGGGAGAAAAAAGGGTCATACCTGAATTTAGTATACTGTGCTTTCGTTTTTCCTTTAGACTCATTGAAGCCCCGCTGAAAGTTTGGGAAAAAAAATGGATCTTTCGATGATGCCCAATGAAAGAATGCTGCTTATGGTAACCTAAAAAATTTTTTTAAAAATTTATTATAATGAACTGCTACTTAAAGAATGACATACAATAAACAAAGAAATTTGGGGAAAAAATTATATTTAAAATTTAAAAGCAAAAAGGGAAAAATATTTAAAATTAACAATGGGGAAAAAATTACTTAAAAAAGCAATAGGGAAAATATTTTAAATTCTGTCTTATAACTATTTTTAAAAAAATTTGTGAAAGCATTAATTTTTTCCCGGGGTTTACCAATTTCACTTCAGTTAATTCTTATTTATAGTGTACTGCTATTTTATTTCTATACTCCTTCTGATTACAATGCAGTTCAAAAAGCACTTTCTCCCCTTTGCCATCGTGTGGGTCCAGGCATTCCCAAAATCTAAAAAAAGGGCCCATGCAGCCAAAATAATTTTAAAAAAAACTAGTTTTTAATAAAAATTAAACTTGCTCAGAAAGTGTTTTATGCTTAAAATCATTGCATTAAAAAATATGTTGGTATTTTGCTTTCTGTTATCTGAATGCCAGATAATTAAAATTCTACCATAAAGTTTTTTTTAAAATAACTGTTATTTACTTGTATAAAAAACTGTATTTTAAAAACTTGCTCGAAAAAGTTTTTTATGCTAAAAACATAACCACATTACATTAAAAAAATATGTTGGTATTTTGCTTTTCTGTTATCTAATGCCAGAAAATTTAAAAATTCTACATAAAAGTTTTTTTAAAATAACGTATTTTATTTTGTATTGAACTGTATATTAAACTGCTCAAAAAAAGTGTTTATGCAAAAAAAATCATAACAACAACTTTAAAAAAAAAATATGTTTGTATTTTGTTTTCTGTTTTTTGAATGCCAGAAAATTTTAAAATCTACCATAAAAGTATTTAAATTTAACTGTAATGTAATTAAAAAATTTAAAATAATTTTTTGGTTTTTTTTTTCACCAGAGAGTGTCCAATTGTCACTCAGCAAAAAAAAGCAGCTTTTTTCTTTTAATTTTGATGTGAATCAGTTTTTCCCACGTTTACAATGCCGTCTGGCATATTCTTTGGACCCCCAAATCAGGCAACTTAGTTCCTTCAAATGCCGCCATTTCCCGTTGTCAACCCAAAGTGAGTGAATTAAAATTATTAGGGTGAATATTTTTAAGAGTGTTAAAAAATATTCATGATGAGTTAGTTTAGATAAAATATGGAGGAATTTAAAAACAAAAATTTTTCGCCCCAGATCCAAAACTAAGCCACTTTGGAAAAAAAAAAAGTTGGAAGCTAATTAGTTGTTTTTTTTCATGAAAATCTTTAAAAAAACCATAGTATCTATAAAACCGACTTATTTTTTAAACACCCCCGATTATAACACGAAAGAAAATAAGAAAATCATTGCTGTCGGAAAAAAAAAATGGTTTAAAACTTTTTTTTAAGTAAGACTATTTTTAAAATTTCCATAACAGTTTATTCAATTTTATTAATAAAACATCAAAACATTTGAAATAAATTATTTTTAAAAAAGTTAAAAATTTAGAATTACACTTACTTCCCAAAATTATGAAGCCAGCGTTGAGGAGGACATAAAATATTCGCCGTAAATTGGCCCCTAGTGGGCTGTGATTTCCACTGAAAAAATTAATGCAAACATCCATTTAAGGGGCATTTTGCATTTTCTCTTCAAGATAAATACACAATGTATCAAATAATAGGTAACAAAAACACAAAATTACCATAATTCTTGGTAAAAAATAAAATTACATGTTGGTTCATCTCCTTTTTTTATTCTATTTTCTTTCATACAAAAATGTGGGCCCTAAAATAAAATAAAAAACTTAAAAAAATATTCTATGTGTTTTTTAAAAAATTTTATTTTATTAATTTATTTCATTAATTGTGTCATTGTTGCTATTGTTGAAATTGATATGCAAATTTAAATTTGTATTTTTATAGTAAAAACCCGGGAAAATTCAATGATTGGAGCAATCACAAAATTAATTCATTTTTAAATTTTTAACAAAAAAAAAAATTTTAGGTAAAAATAAAAGTTTCAATATTTAGATTCAAAATTTTTAATGAAACATTGACTAATTATTTTTATTGGTGGTTTCATTTTCATGACATTGTTATTTATAAAAGCATGGTGTAAACAAATTAAACAAATCTTAAAAAAAAATTTTCGGTGGTGGGGCTTTTTCAATGGGCTTCTAGGCTATTTAAAAAAAAAACATTTGACAAAATTTTCTTTGTGTAGATTATAGATTTTTAGTTAGTATTATACAAAAATAATTAAGATTTTTTTTGCAAGTTTATTTGAAAGAATGAAGCAGCTGCAAATACACTTGTGGCATTACATATTTTCTCTTGCTAAATTTTTTCACTAGTACAGATATTTCGTTTAAGGGGGAATGGGCGCGCTGGGCCGCGGGTCTTCCCAAAATCAAGTGCCTCAGTGTTAACCAATGGCAAGGAAAAAAAATTTTCTCCCGCCACTTTTCTCCGGCTGTATTGAATATTTTTTTCAACGGTGTTTTTTAAATAATAAATGTAGATAACTTACAAAGGGCTCTATTATCCACTTTTTGGGAAAATTTCTTCCAATATTTTGGTAAAATATTTAAATTTAAAATTAAAAAAAATATTCAAACCAATTTCAAAAAATTGCAAAAAGGGCGGGACTGTAAGTCATTATCAAAATAAAAAAAAAAACTGCTTTTAAAATAATCAATACAGCCGGGGGGGAAAAAAAATGGCAAGAAAATTTTTTTTCGCCTAGGATTAACACTGATGCAATTTGCTTTAGACCCCCGGTCCAAAGCGTTTCCCATTCCTCCTGAAGTTCTTGAAAAAGTATGGGGGATTTTTAAAATATATTTCAGCAATTTAAGACAAATTAAAACATTATTTCATGCATTAAATTTTTAGTATTTTTTATTTTTTTAAAAAATACTAATTCATGAAAAATATATCTCTAAAAACAATACCTTAACAACAGCAAGCGATTCTTCGGATGATAACATGTTGTAGTTCAACGGGGATCCCTTCCAGTCAGTTTCAAGGTTTATCCTATGTCAAAAATGAAATAATCAAAACAAACTTTTTACACATTTTAATTTTCTTTCTTTTTTGAAAATCAATGAAAATGTTTAACATTTAAATTATATTCAGAGTAAAACTTTTTAATAACTATCGCCTTTATCAACACAATACTTCAAGGTCAAATTTCAACCAATGGCCATCTTTCATGTTTCAACCAGAGAAGTAAGAGTTGCAACAAAAAAAAAAGGAAATCTTTTAATACTTAAAGGAAAAAGACTTCCATCTATACAATGCAGCGTCTTCCGAAAAACAGACTCAAGGGTATTATTATTTCTCAATTGATGAAGATGAAAAAATACATATTTTTGCTACTTAATCAATGTAGGAAGTTGGATGCGTTTAGATATGTAGTTAGGGCAAATTTTTTTAATGTTTTTTTCATATAAAAAAGGAATGTTAATCGAAGTCTTAAACAGATCTTTCAAACATGTAAAATAACACATATTTAAACTAGGCGCTAAGAAGACACACTCAAACCAAAACCTGGAGCGAGCAGAAGCTGAAGGTTTTTTTTTTTTTAAATAACGCATAAGATAGAAAATAAATCTTTATTTTGAAAAAGGTATAGGAATTTTTAAAACAATGGTAAAAAAAATTAAAAATATATCTAAAGCATTATAGAGGATTATTCATCTAGTAAATTTTATCAAAGCTGAGATCGAAAAATAAACAACATTTAAACAAGTTAAATAAGCAATCTTTTAAAAAATAGACTCGCAGTTATACAGAGTAATAAAAAAAACTTTTAAACTCAATAATTATAGAGAAAAAATGACTTAATTATTTAAAGTAAAATAAAAATAGGCCATTACATTAAATACTAATACATATCACTTACTTTAGCATTATCACATATGTCAGATGACACACCCATTTTCACACCATGAACAGAGTCCTTCATATCACTAGGCATTTTTCCGCCATCAGAATTTTCCCTCTCTTCATAAAAGTGTCCCCATCACTAAAAAGAAATTGAGATAAAGATACTTTGAACCAACAGAATATAACATTTTACGCTTCATTAACTTTAAGATAATTTCTCAACATTTCATGAATAATTATAATATTACTGATCACGCTTAACATTTTTAAGAATTAAACCCCAATACAGAAAGCAATTATGCAACGGTAACTACACTGCTCAAACAATTAGGGGAACGCCATGGTTTAAACCCTTGCACCCCCAATTATTCCATTTGGTATCATCAGCTTCCGATTTTTTTTTCTCACTAAGTTGAGCTCGCACTTATTTATCGTTAGATGAAAGAACCATTTCTTTAGAAGAATTAAATAATGTTTGTTTAATTAAATGAAAATATGAGAAACATGGTAAACTAAATTCACTCCCAAAATATTTATGAAATAAATTGTCCCTAAATTCTTTAGGTTTGCATTCTTAGATGTTTAAAAATTGATTTTAACTTTTTTAAATAAAGTTTTGAAAAATTATTGTTATAATTTATTCAAAAGTTATGTTCCTTTTTCCCCTTAAATTTAAGATTCCCCCCACTGTTTTTTACCATTTTATTCGGATGCATAAGGAATCTATTTCACAAATTTTAGATTTCTATAATAAAAAATAAGAAGTTGGAACTGAAAGGGTAAACAAAAGTAGCAAAGTGCTCCCCTAATCTTTTTGAGCAGTGTAATATACAGTTTGATAATGAAAAACAATAAAGATGCATCGGCAATAATATGATTTGGTCAATTCTTTATATATACTTAAAAGATGAATAACTGAATATAGGTAGACTTATACATTTGTTCTTCACAAGCAGCCTTCTATAAAAGTAGATTCCAATAAAACTTTGATAATAGATTTAATTACTTATGAGAAAACTTTAATATGATGTTTTTTATTGTATTGCATTTTATTACTCTGTAAAGATAATTAAGGAACAATTCAAATTTGTATAGAATAAATTTAATTCATAATATAATAAATTTACAAGTGAAAAGTTTAAACTTGCTTTAGGTGGATTTAAAATACTTTGAATACTAGTCACATAATTTTTATAAAGATCATTCAAAATAAAAAATTTAAGTATATGTGGAATATCCCGTCTCCCATTTTCGCCAAACTAATGTATAAGTATAATTTATAACAAATATAATAATAAGTATAAAAGAATAATTAATACAAAGAACATAAAAAACCGTTTAAATAAAAACAAAAACATACAATAATTATGCAAAATAAAATAATAAAATAATTAATAGATTTATAGTCCTACAATGCAAGTATAAATTTATTAAAAAAAAAATTTCATGGAAAAACTAGAGCCAAAGGATTTGACGAGCATTTGGGAGGCCGAGGGAATAATATACACAAGTACTATATTTTACCTGATTTCAAAAATTGGGAAATCGCCAGAAATAACTCCTATATTATAACATCTAACCAAAGAGATAAAAAGTATTCCGAAAAGTGACAGACTCATAGCAAGTTGTACAAGGTGCCCCTGAAACAAAATTTATGATCTAATAAGTACATTAAATAGTATTATAAAATATATATGGCAATAAAATACTAACAGGTAATTTCTTTTAAATAAAACAATTACTACTGTTATATGTATTAAAACAAGTTTTCATACAAGATTTCAAAGTTTTTTCATATTCAAAATCAGAAAATATCAATGCTATGGACACTTTATAAATAGAAAGGGGTAGGTAAAAGGTTTCCTTTTTTCTGCTTAAGAGACAAAAATGAATTCAATCAGGGTCGGATTTCTAAATAGGCTAAGTAGGCTGTAGCCTAGAGCGGCGAATTTTTGGGGGCGGCAAATTTTACGACCAATTAAAGCGGCATTCGGTAAAAAAAAAATTATTAAGATACTAATATTTTTAAGAATGAAAACAAATAATTTACATTAATGCGTAAACCGTATATATGGCACCCGCTAGCTGAGCTTGTCGTCGCTGTGTGGTTCACATCAGTTACATCTTATGAGACCAGGGTAAATGAGGATATTATAAATGATCTAATTATATTGTATTTCAAATAAACCTATTTTCCCTCTTTTATATTTGTTGTGATAATTTTAAATAGCACATACCACCCTATTTTGCAGCTATACAGCTATCTTTTCCCGAAGGGGGAGAATATTGTGACAGGGGCGGCAAATCTACAGCCTACAAGCGGCAAATCTTTAAATCCGGCTCTGAATTCAATTACAATGGAGTACAGTTTCAATCAAGAAAAGAAAAATTTAGTACAACTTTCCTTGGTTCGTTATCAAAAAAACAAGTGTTCAGAAAAAGGGCCACCTCAAGATCACTAATTTTCTTTTGCTAACTCTGGTTTTGGAAATTATATAGTTTTTCTTATGCAATGACATCAAAATATTGATTTTCGAAAACAGTCATGTCTAGCAATTGTATATATCTTATTATTTGCAACAAAACCAAAAACTTACAAGAAAAAAAGTTGCTTAATGTTGCACATATATACAGAAACATGAATATTTTAATATCAGTAAGAACTTTTCTGAATGAATTTCTTTTTTTTCTTTCACAGCATAACTTAATGTGGTATCAACATTATATTGCATCCTGAAAACGTAGAAGTAACTTTTATTAATAAAGGAGGGGGTTGAATAATTGGATTATGATGTTTTTTTTTATTACGCCCGTCTAAACTCTCGAGCATACGACGCCTTGCAATCCAATACAGATGAGAAATAGCCCCAGAAGGTGGGAGTCACAAAAGTATCTGAAGAAACAACATCCTGCAAGGCAGGACTAGAGCCCTACATCCCTACTGTGTGAAAGAGATGCGACATATTGCCAGCCGCTCCTGATTGGACGAGGACCAAAATTGTCCCCCTGAGGCAGAATAGTTTTGTCCCTCATAGAGTTAGCATAGGAAAAAAAGTAGCCTTTGCAATCGTCAACAATCCATAAAATTTAGGGAAAATACAACTTTTTTATGTTTATTTATGGTTTCCTAAATGTGTAAAGAATATTCTAAAACCATAATTTTCTTCAAAAATACTTTAGTAGTTAAAAAAAGACAGTTTTCCTTTAACAGTACGCTTTCGGAATGTATTTAGGATGGCTATTAAAACATATTAAGCATAAAATATTGCTTCATTTCGTTTTAAAAACAGTATTTATTCACTTTATGTGTGTATAAGTCTTTCCACCTTTTAAATATTCAAAGAATCTTCGTATTTTCTTGAAATACAAGTATAAACATTGATTCGCATGTTTTTCTAGTTGGCTACTTCTTGGCGTCTCTTGGCGAAGATTCTTTTTTGTAAACAAACTCGTCTGCTCAAAACTAAAAAAAAGTATCGTGTCCTTATTAATAGTGTTGGTAAAAATGGAATTTTTGTTTTGAGTAATTTTTATTTTGTGATTTATTAATAAAAGAATATTAACTTGTATTTTGTCATCTTGTTAGAGTTGCGTATTTTCCAAAATGTTGACAAGCATTATGATTTTTTTAGCACTATTGTAACACATTCAGTAGTGTTTATCTTGCTTTTGAAAGAGTTACTCATTAAATTAACGCCTAGTAAGATGCCTAAGGTATAGATTTTAAAAATATTGTTAATAATTTGATTTAATTCCATAGGGAAGAGAGAATCTAAAGCCTGAACAATATATCAATGTGTGTAAAGTTGTGGTAGAGTAATATATATTAAAATAAATTTCAATTATCAATTTGTATTGTCATTTAGTTAATATATTTATTAAATAAGGGTTTAAATAAAATATTGCAGGCGTTGTAACTGGTAGATATTTCTATTTAAGTGGCATTAATTGTTGACTAAATGGTAATAATCAAAAAATGATAACAAAAACATAACGCATACATAAATTCATATGTAGTAATACTAAAATCGGGACTGTTTAAGATTGCACCAAAATTTATTTAACTTTGTTTTAAGATTCAATCCGATTCATTTCAATGATTTTGCCTAAATCAATTTATTGAACTGCAATACTGATGAGATAACCTTCACTTTAAACATTCAACTCTTGCATTAAATTTCGAAAATCAGTATTTGCAGAAGTTAAAGCGAAACTAAATACTCTTCCCGGGCAGGATTATTAAGACACGTACGATAAGCGATAAACCGCCAACCTCAAGCAAGCCTGACCAGTTTCTCCCTGGCAGTTTCTCATTGGCAACCCTGCTTGGACAATTTTGAGCTCCATTGTCGCATCTCTTTACACACAGTAGGGATGGAGGGCTCTAGGCAGGACAGGAGAGAAGATGTTCACCAAGCATAGGAGCGGAAGAGCAAAAAACACAATCCGGGGAGTCCGCAAGGCCAACCCTGCACAGGTGGGCCTGAAGATAATCATGTCCAGTCTCAATTCGAAAAAGAGCTACACCTATAGCTCTGGGCAAGGAGGTACATATTCCCCTATCCAGGAAGGAAGACCATTTCATCCCGGAGGCAATATCCCTGTAGTTGCAAAGTCTAGATTTATGAACGTGTTCTCGAATGGTTCGCTTAATGTTTCGTAGAGGGGCACATGTTATGGGTTGGTCAAGAGAACAGCCTTCTTGGTTAATTTTAAGTTAACGGTGCTTCTGTCGCCAAGGGATTTGGCGCTTTTGTTGGGAGCGATAAACAATTTTTTTTGGTGATGCGGCATTTTCTGGTGAAATACGTTGTGGAATCTTTGTTGTGGCTAGGTGGCGCTGGTTATACTTGAGCGGATGTTAGGCGCGTGGGATTTTTTGTTCTAAATTAATTATTGTCCAATCGCTCCCATGTAGGATAATGATGTTTTTTAGAGAAAACAAAATTGCCCGGGGCCCCAAACGAGTGTTTAGGCTTTCAATGGGCCCTACAGTACTGCCACCATGTAGGATACTGATGTTTTTTTAGAGAAAAAAACATTGCCCGGAGCCCCGAACGCGTGCGTACTGGATTTCCACTCACTCTTGTAGCTCTAGTGCGACGATAATTTAAACTAAACTAAATTGCCCGTAGCCCAAACGCGTGCGTACTGGATAACCATTCCTGTAGCCTCTAGTGCGACGATTTTTTCAAACGATATTAAACTGGATTCCCCACTCGTGTAGCTCTAGTGCGAAAATTTTCAAACTAAACTAAACTGGATTGCCACTCGTGTAACTCTAGTGCGACGAAAATTCAAACAAAACTAAACTGGATTGCAAGTACTAGCCCATTGTGTAGAATAAAGTTTGTTTCGTGTTGCCCAAAGCAAACCAAAACTCCGAGTCTGGTTTATTTTTTCGAAAGTAACTAGGGTTACTGCATCTGCGTAAAGGAATCTGGCAATGGGGAAACACGCGAGTTTCGCCAAGTTGTTGTTGTTTTTTAGGCCAAATCCTATGGCGACAGAAGCACCGTCAACTTATTATTTACCGCCTTCTTTAGCAAGTTTGTATCTGCATGCTCATTGCCAGGCACATCGCAGTGGCTAGGGATCCATTGAAGAGTGATATCCTTCCCTAAATCAAGGAGCTAATTCGTATTTTGCACTCAAATTCAAGGGAAGTAAGAACTCTAGAATAATTTGTTATTGTATGAATGGCGGCCCTGGAATCCACAAACAGAGCAACTTTTTCTTTATCAATGTTTTCAATTGCCCTAAGAGCAAAGGATTATGATGTGAACTGTGATTAAAATAGACCAGGTAATTGAAAAGAGTTTCCAATTCTTACTCAAGGTTATTAATTTTAAGCTTAAGAGCGAGACACACTTTTAAAATAATTACTCTAATACAAAAAAAAATTTACATATGCACATTTGATTGAAACTTAAAATATTTTTTTCTTTGATTTATAACTAAAATTTGTTTAAATACATAGAATCATAACATTTTGTTTTAAAGAAGTGCAACAGATATCAATAAACCGTTTTTACCCTGATTTTTGTAACTATATGTGGTATAAATACTTGCAAGCGGTTAATGTATAATATTTTCTACTAATTACTTTTAATAAACTCTTAACATCTCAAAAGTAGGTTCAACATTAAATTAAAATTGGATTGTTTGACCGCTCTTTCCAACAACAAAAAACATCTTACCATATTTCAAAAATTTATTTGTTGATCATTCTATTTCAACTTCGGAAAATTTATTCACTCGGTACCCTTGAAAAAAAATAATAAATTAGAAACAAATTTAAATATTCAAATTACGACTTCAAATTACTATAAATATTATATTACTAACCTTTTACTTGCGCATGACAGCTGTAATACTCAATTGAATTGCGCTAAAAAGCAAAACCAGTATCCTTCAATGTTATGATTTCTGCTGCTTTGCGATTGCGGGTGTTCAGTCTGGTGTACTAGTTAGATGGAGAAAAAGTAAGATGAAGTTTCATTTTCAATGTTTTATACTTTTATAAACAAATATTTGCATAAATATGTTGATTAAAGATAGACATGTCCTTCCTATTATAATATGCATGACCTATTATGATTGCAGTTTCTTACATTCAATTGTGCATTGTGGTTCAATTGTGCATTGTGTGTGATTTCAATAACGTTTGGTTTAGGTTGTATATTTTTGGTTTATAGGTAAAATATATTTCCAAAATGTCCTGTGTAGCCTTTGGATGTTACAATAAATCTTCGAAGAATATTGCTGGTATTACGTTTCACAGGTAAATACAACTTTTATTAAAATTAAACTTAGCTTTTGCATCACGTCCAAGCATTTATAAGTCTGTCATAGTAAATCCTTCTGTTTTGTGATTGTTGATTAAAGGAAGTCTATTATAATATGTTTGTAAAACTGATACTTATTTTTTAAAATTAAGCTACGTCTTTTTGTAGCTATGTAGTTGCAGTATTGGCATGATTGTAGTTTTATACATTCAAGTGTGCATTGTGGTTTGATTTTTGGGTAATTCCATGTTAAATCAAATCATAAAATAATATTTTGGGCCTTGACCTCTTGAATTTCAATAACGTTTGGTTTTAGGTTGTATATTTTGGGTTTCGGTATATTATTTTGTATATATTTCTTATATATTTATATATTACTTTGGTTTTAGTTTATAGGTATTTAATCTATTTCCAAAATGTCCTGTGTAGCCTTGGATGTTACAATAAATCTTCGAAGAAAATTGCTGGTATTTCATACTACAGGTAAAAACATCTTTTATTAAAATTAAACTTAGCTTTGCATCACGTGGCAAGCATTTATAAGTCTGTCATAATAAATCTTTCTGTTTTGTGATTGTTGATTAAAGGAAGTCTATTATAATATGTTTGTAAAACTGATACTTATTTTTTAAAAATTAAGCTACGTCTTTTTGTAGCTATGTAGTTGCAGAATTAGCATGATTGTAGTTTTATACATTCAAGTGTGCATTGTGGTTTAATTTTTGGGTAATTCATGTTAAATCAAATCATAAAAAAATTTGGGGCCTTGACCTCTTGGATTTCAATAACATTTGGTTTTAGGTGTATATTTGGGTTTTAGTATATTATTTTGTATATATTTCTTATTACATATATTGTTTTGGTTTATAGGTAAAATCTATTTTCAAAATGTCCTGTGTAGCCTTTGGATGTTACAATAAATCTTCGAAGAAAATTGCTGGTATTCATACTACAGGTAAAAACGTCTTTTAGTAAAATTAAACTTAGCTTTTGCTACATGTGCAAGCATTTAGAAGTCTGTCATAATAAATACTTCTGTTTTGTGATTGTTGATTAAAGGAAGACATGCCCTATATAACTATTCTAAAACTGATACTAATTTTTGGCATGTATAATATAATAAGTTTTTCATTGCATTTTGAGAGACAGCAAGACAAAAAAAAACCGCACAATCACGGTTTTTAGGTAAGGGTCACCAAAGATTACAGAATAATTGGTGCGGCTACACGCAAAACATTGACCATCAATACAGAAATATAGCTGGCAACACTTTCAAGAAATTTGCAATATTGATGGCAACTTGGATATTTTGATGAAACATTGTCGGCAATCATTGCAGGAAAGAGTTGACATGTGTAATTGGGCCTATATGACCACATTGCAATATTATTTAATTATATAGTTTTCTAAATCCATATTTTGCTACTAGATCGTACCGGAACTTGATTATGGATTTATTGCATGGTTAGTTTATTTAATTCATTTAAGTTAGGCATTTTTCATTTTGAGTTACGTATTTTAATTACATTTTAATCGCTAAATGTAAAAAAAGGTATACTTTCACTAAAATGTTAAAATAAGAAGCATAGTAGAAGATTCGCCAATGGACTTGGCCCCTGTTTACATATAGCAATTCATTTGTTGTTAAAAATTATGAACAGCTAAATAGAGTTTTTTTTTCTGTTTTCTAAAAGTTTTCTTGTTACCAAATTTTAGGTTTCCAAAAGAGGAAATTTTAAGAAAAGAATGGGTAAAAGCTGTCAAAAGGGACAATTGGAATCCTTCAAAACACAGTGTACTTTGTTCAGAGCATTTTGAAGAATCGGATTTGATAAATGTTTCTACATTACGTGTTATTTAATATAAACAGAAGTCTGCAAATGTTAATTTCTGTTTCATTAAAAACACTTTTCAATGTGACTCAGTTCCTATTTTACTTTTTTATTTTTTTGTTTATGTATAATCCAAGAAGGTAGAGCAAGTGATTTTAGATGGATTTTTTAATAACTAAATGGTTATTTTATAACACATATTTAAGTTCATTTGAAAGTTAGAGTTATTCGTTTTCCTAAATTAATTTTTAAAAACTATTGTGAAATTTAGGTGTTGCATGTTCGAATATACAGTCCTTGAAAATCTAGAAATATATCCTTGAATGCTTCATTTCGTTAATATTATAAGGCATACTTTGCAATTAAGACAAAACATTTTATTTTACAGTTGTGTTGAGCAAAAACCACACATCAATGAATATATATGTAATAAATGGATTGTAATTAATTTTAATGGATAATTATTATATTTTAATTAATTTAAATGGATAATTAATTAGCTCCCATTAATTAAAATGGTTGAAAATAGGTCTTGGCTCCTCCAAAACCAATTTATGGATCCGCCAATTATTAAACCAAGACGATCTTTCACACTCCATGCTTTCACCTCATTCGTCTGCATTACCGATCTTGAAAACCGAAACTCATTATGCATCCCAAGATGCAATGCGGCCGTTGGCTTCTTTTGTGCGCTACTGCGCAGGTACTGGGGCCTCTCCATACCCCTCTCTCCTCCCTGATTGCGGGTGGTGTGTGTACTCTACACTAGCGCCAATCATTATTTTTGGAATATCATAGAGAATAATGTGACGTTAATAAAACTTCTAATTTTGGTAGGCAAATATTTCTGTTCAAAATTATATTTCGTGTCAACTAATGCCAAGTTCAGAAAGTATAATTTTAATGTCCGATATTTTGTCAACTTTTTAATTACTAGGCTAGAAATAGATCGCTGAAAACGTTTAAACGTAAACTGTAAACGTATACTGTAGCGTAAACCAAACTATTAAGGCTAGAAAATTCCATTTTAGTATTTTTTTTAGTACTTGTTCAATAATTATTTTATTATATTTAGAAATTTATATAATGGCGTTTTTCACGTCGTGCATGTCAACAGCTCCAGCTGTATTCTTTTCATTTTTTGTCTGGAATTATTTTTGTTTTGGTAAACGAAAATGAGTTTTCTAAGAATATTTTACTTTTTTAATTTTTTAAATGTCAATTTCTTGCAGCGCTGTTGATTGTTAAAATCATTTGTTAAAGAAAGCTTGCATAGAAAGAAAAGTTTCTTTTCATCTATGACGGTTATTTTGAGAGTGAAACCGAAACGAACGGAATCGCAGGACACGGAAAAATAAAAACAAGAGCGTTACATCATCTAAAACATTCCCATTGGAGTGTTTCGGAATAAAGAATATATTTTAATCAATTACTTAAAGTATTATTGAGCTGTGAGATCTTGTAGTTCTAGTTTAGGTCGTCATCAACCACACCCGAAGTGTAATTTGTCGGTTCCCGGCCTATCAGTAACTGTTGGTCTTTATTTGATGGATGTCATGACTCGTTTCTTTTTGTTTTGTCGGTCCGAAAAAAATACTAGGCGTAACATCCAACAAAAAAGAACAGTAACAGATAGGCTGGTGGAATTTTTTTTCTGAAATTCGTATAATCAGCAAAGCTTCGGATAATTAGAGTTGTACGGTACAATACTCAAATGAAATAATCTATCTTCCATACTTCCCAATGAAATAAATTTATGACTAAGCCCAGCAGATATGTAATTAGTCTCAATACTCTCAATTTAAAGTATAGTTTTGCATATTTATAATTTAAAATTTTTTTACGAATTTTACAATTTCCACGAAATTTCAGTGATAGGCACACTTTAGGTTTGGGAGGCAAACGACTATATTGGTCTTTAGTTTTCAGTTATTTTAAGTTTTCGTTTATGACGAAATTATTCGAAAAGAGGTACGTATTCTTAAATCTCAATGTGGCAATGATATACTTTCTGTTATTTTTCACACGTTTTAATCCAAAAAAGGAAGAGCCTGTTTTTCCAATGACAAATCTGTAAACTTAAAAATATATATAAGTTTAAAATAACAAACAGTGTGTTAAAACTAAATCAATTTTTCTTTCATAAATTATAACGGAAAAATCCTTTGGTACTACAGGGTCCGACTGCTAATGAACAAACTGTACACGAGTTTTGGATAGTTTAATGTTGCTAAAACTGTTAACTGTGGACCTTAACTTGCCTATGCCACAGGCGGTCAAGGCTATTTCATTTTACTCCAGGAAATATCTGCAAATGTTAATTTACAGATGCGTAAATTTGCTTACGGCAAGAAGTGCCTTTCCATGCAAATGAGCCCCATTGGACATAAGTCCGTCTTTGCTGAATACGCGCCTTGTAATATAGAACCCCAAGTGACGAGTCGACACCTAGGCGGGGCACTAAAGCAAGCCAGTGGCTCCATCGCGCGCTTGTTCAGTACTTTCGATTCCACACAGATTCAACGAGTACGTGTAATCAAAACCCAAAAATACAGACAGACAACACAAACATCCATGCCCAAATGCCAGGATTCGAGCCCGGGACCTTCTGAACGACTGCTAGTTCTCCAAGCATTTAGCCGAACAGTCTGCACAATCATGTGTTGAGTGGAGTTGAATGGAATTATCGTCACACTGGAGCTACATGAAGGCTATTGGCGACGAGTGTCGTAATTTAGTCCACAGTAAAGTAAGTAAGGAGCTGACACCTGAGTAATCACCCAATGCAGTTTAATTTAGTTTTGAATTATCGTCGCATTAGAGCTACACGAGGGCTATTGGCGACGGGCGTCGTATCTTAGAACCACAGTCAAGTGACGAGCCGACACCTGATCACCCAATGCAACTTTTATGGGTTGGCAGTTATATTGGCAATGTCCGAGCGCGAGCCCGAACCTGCCACTTTATAACTTAGAACCTGAGAAAGTATAGTTTTTACAAAGAACGTGGGAACCGAAAAAGCTGCTCTTTCAAAAGAACGCATTTCTCAACTCTAATTTAAAGGCAAGTTTGAATAGTAAAAGAATGATATGTGCGTAGCTGTTAACGTTTGGACGTCTAAAATAGGCTTAATGACTAGAAATAGCAAGAAAGTAATGTTGAAACAGGGATCAATATATCAACACCTGCCGTTAATATATTTCAATCTAACTACGTTCTACTCTATTAATAAATGGGTATTTTAAGTTTGTTTCATTGAATTAAAAAAATAATATATTTTTCTAAAAGTTGAATAATCAAAAATTACAAATTTAAAGTTAATTCAGTTCAATTTAGTTTAGTTTTGAATTATCGTCGCACTAGAGCTACACGAGGGCTATTGGCGACGGGCGTCGTATTTTAGAACCACAGTCAAGTGACGTAATTCAATTCAATAAATGATCAAACATATTTTAATACATACCTTTAAATACGTTTAGATATTTGATACCCTACTCCTTTTCACTCAATTACCTAATATGAAATATAAAGGTATAATGAAAGTATGGCGATGGGATCGAAATTCCGAATAAATAAGCCGGAACTATCAAAATTCGTTTGTCGTTTTCGTTGTTCGTTTCATAATTTTTGAAAAATATAATTATGAATTTGATTATCAAAATTCAAAAACATATGTAAAAAAATATTAATAACTTTTATAAAATACAGGGTGTCCGTAAAAGAATGTCCGAGTTTTAATGGTATATGACAGGAGTTTATTTTATACTAAATATAACAAATTATACATGATGTTATTTACGGTATTAATCAACGGACGCCAACCTTCAAATGAACCACCGGTTCTCCAGATGAAGATAATTTAGTTCATAAACAAAAACAACAAGCGTTTATTTCTTACGACTGCACAATAACAAATCAGAAAACACTCTAATACAAAATTTCCAACTTATTATTTTCGAAAAACAAAATATTTCACCTCGTTGCTATGCTCCGTTGCTAAGGAAGAAGTTAAAGTGTTTCTCAAATGTTTTCAGACGAATAACAAATAATAATATTAATAAATAAAAATAATCACTAAAATTAATTAAGCTAATTCTTTTACGAACAGCAACATACTCCCACCTTGCAAAGTGCTAATGAACTTTGCAACAGAAAGTGA
>JAFNEN010002367.1:0-15950 GCA_019343175.1 Oedothorax gibbosus
GGGTAATTTTAATTTGACGGTACTTCTGCCCCCAAAAGGGGGTTTTGGGCCGCTTTTGTAGGGGCGTAAAACAATTATTTTTGGTGATGGGGCTTTTCTGGTGAAATGCGTTGTGGCGTCTTGTTGGGCTGGGTTTGGCGCTGGTTATACTGCGCGGATTTATGCGCGTAGTTTTATTTGTCTAAATTATTTTTTGACCAATCGCCGGCGGGGTAATACTTGCGTAAATTTTTAGGTTGGGGCGTATTTTTTGCCCCGGGAAATTTAAAATTTTTTATTTTTTAAAATTTTCCTTTTTTTCTATCGTCATTACGTGGGGTTACGTTTGATTTTTGAAAAATCC
The DNA here is from genome assembly GCA_019343175.1 of Oedothorax gibbosus. NCBI lineage: Eukaryota > Metazoa > Arthropoda > Arachnida > Araneae > Linyphiidae > Oedothorax > Oedothorax gibbosus. The sequence goes on from JAFNEN010002367.1 coordinate 344, forward strand.
GATTTTTGGGGGGGGGGTGCTTTTTTAAATTTTCTGAATTTTTTTATCCATTGAAAATGCTGGAAGCTAGCTTTCATTCAGTTTTGAAGGACTAATAAAATTTTTTTTTGGGGTTTTTGTTAACAAATAAAAAAAATTTTTTTTAGTTTTTTTTTTTTTTTTTTTTTCAAAAAAAAAAAACCCCCCCCGGGGCCCCCAAAAAACCAATTTTTTGGGCTTTCAAGGGCCCCCTACAATACTGCCCCTTTTGGATACTGATGTTTTTTAAGAAAAAAAAACCCCCCGGGGGGCCCAAACGAGTATTTAGGTTTTCAAGGGGCCCCCTACAATACCCCCCATGTTGGTGGGGGTTTTTTTGGGGAAAAAAAAATTCCCCCCGGCCCCCCCAAAAAACGGTGGTACGGAGCCACTTTCGGACTCTAGTCACAATAATTCAAAAAAAAAAAAAACGGGAAACCCCCCACTTGGTAGCTCGGCGCGTTTTTCAAACTAAACAAAAATGGTTTGGCCACCGTGCCCCCTTAGTCCTACAAAAAATTAAAACAAAACAAACGGGATTGCAAGTAAGCCATTGTGTAGAATAAAGTTTTTTTTGTTTTGCCCAAAAAAACCCCAAAAACCCCTGGTTTTTTTTTTTTTAAAAAGTAGGGGGGTTAAATGCATCGGGGGAAAAAGGGAATTGGCAATGGGGAAAAACCCCCCGGTTTCCCCAAGTTGTTGTTTGTTTCGGGAACCGTGCAACAGTCATTTGAAATTAAAATTTCCCGCAGATTTTTAAAAGCTGGGGAAAGAATTTGAAAGAAAGAGAAACTATTTCAACATCGCGTTGTTTTTTTCTGTCCTGAAGCCTAATCATATTTTTAAAACAAGTGTTTTATAAAAAACAGTTGTTTTTGTTGCAGCAAAAAAGCAAAAAATATTACTATGTGGGAGTATGCAGTGGAAAAAAAATTAAACGAGAAGAAAGTGCATCCGAAAAAAAAACCCGTGGTGGTTTCAGAGAGAGAGATAAAGTCGGGGCTTTTTTTTGTAACAACCAAAGTGTTGCTCTGAAATTTTTTAAAAAGGGTTATCAAGGAAGGGAAAAAAGACTACAGAAAGGGAGCTATCTTTGACCCCGGCTCACAGCGATCAAAATTTATTAGAACACTGCGAAGAAATGGTTTTTCCCAAACCAGGGGGTTTTGGGTTTTTTACAACATTCTTTTTTTGGGGGGAAAAACCCCCAGTGTATGAAAGCGATTTTTTCCCCCTTTTGTATTATCAAGGTTGATTATATTTACCACTGCAACTTCAAAGTGCTCCCCCAAACCCCAGTCATAGCAGCCGGTACCCCCTTTATCGACAAAGTTTTTTTCCCCTGAAAGATTTCCCCCTTTAGGGGGGTTGTAGTTCCTGTGAATGATTGTCAAGGCCCAACCTTGGTGGGGTGTAAAGGGCCCTTTTTTTCCAAAATCAAACCCTTTTTTTGGGGGTGCGATGTGGGGGGAAAAAACTTTGCCCCCCCGGGTAAAAAAATTATTCCCCTGTTTTTTACAGCTGTACAAAAAAATTTTGGGTGTGGACGGCATGGGTAGAGTGCCCATTTTTTTTTGGGAAAAGGAAGCGTCCTTGGTTGTAAATTCTATGTTTTCAATTTTTAGCATCAGTGTGATTTGGGGTCTTTGGATATCCTTGGCACTGGGGCCCCACAGTAAAAAAAAAGTAAACTTCAACACAAAAAGCAAGGGAAAAAAACATTTCTGAGTACAGTAAAAATTAAGGAACGGTTTGGGGTTTAATCAAACCATGGTTGGGGGGATCATACTGTTTTTCTGACAATTATGAGTTGGCTTTGAAGGGGGGGGGAAACAACAGTGGTCGTTGAAGAAGATTCTTTATATGAAGATTACGAAGTTTTTCTAAGAGGGGGGGTTTTGGTAATGAGGGAATTATAAAAAGAAGAAACAAGCTGTGGGGGGGGTTTTCCAGTCAATTCCCCCATCGTGCAGTAGGGGGGGGAAAATAGCACTACACGATCAGCCTTTTTTTGGGGGATCCGTCAGCAAAGGTCCGGGGGGTTTCCCCAAAACCTTAAAAGATTGCCTAGAGAAGGGCCCCAAAAAGATAGATTAATCCCAACATTTTGCTGCGATTTCGTGAAAAAGAGATGGGGGTTATACTGAATAGCGAAGGCATTTTACAAAAATTTTCCCTCACCCCCTTTAGATCGAGGGTTTTCTAAGTTTTTTGGGAGGGACAGTGGTGGAGGGAAATTAAAAAACCTACACATTTCCGGGTATTTTTTGGGGGGTATCAAAACCCCTTTTGTGGGATCTACCACCCCAAATTACCTTACATGAAACTTGAACAAAATTGCTTTGGGGAAAAGTCATTACCCAAAAAGAAATTATTGAGAACTGTTGCTCAGTTTTTTTTGTGGATTTAATTTTCGTAACAAGCGTTCAGATAGGGGGGGGCTTGATCATTTTATGAGGGTGTCAACTGAAAATTTGGCAAACAGAAAATTCTATTAGAGGGGGGAGAACTGACCCCCAAAAATGATCTCCAGTTGATTCAAATGTTTGGGGAAATTTTGGGGGGGAAAATCTGACATTTTTGGGGTGAAAAAACAGGTTTGAAAGAGTTGTGTTTTGAAAAAAAGGGGAGAAAAAAAAAAGTGGGGGGGTCGGGGGTGTTTGATCAGGGGGTAAAAAAAAAAAAGCCCGGGGGGTTTCCCCTTCCCAAACTTCTGACAAAAGTTATGGAAAATGAATTTAAACTGGGTGATGAAGTAGATTTAGAGACAAAAAAAAGGGTTTTTAAAATGGGGGGTGATAGTGTTTTCCTGAAAATTTAAAGCATCTTAAGATATTGGTGGAAAAAATATGAAAATTTTTCTATTTATTTCTTTGTGATGCGAGTAAGCAAGGTATCTGTATTTTCTTTTGAAAAGGGTTGAAACCCCCAGAGCATTTTGAGTCCACCTGCTACAAGCAAGGAGTAGAGTTGCACCAACGGGAAGGGGGAGACTAATTAAACCAAAAGAGCTATTGCGGCCCCCAAAAAAGCTTCTCGCCTTCCCCAAATTTTGCCTGAGTGAGCTGTGAGCAAGCTATTTTTGGGCCCGACTCGACTACCGTACTGGTTTTGGGTAACGAATGTGAGCAGGTGGCGGCTTTTTTTAAAAACCCCAGTAAAAGAGAAACAGAAAAAAAAACAATGAAAAAATTTTGGGAGGCATGTCCCCGGGGGCAGTGAACCCCGCTGATCTACCCAGCAGGGCTGTTCAGTAAAAAATTTTTTTAGGTTGAGATGGCACGAGGGACCAATGGCTGTTTTCCCCAAAAGGGAAAAGTGGAAAGGGGCCCAAGTTTTTTGCCCAAGAGAGTAAATTTTTTAAAGAAAAAAAAAGGGGGGGAGCATCTTCAAGTTGTTTTGGGTTTCATCCACAATTCCCCGAGACTGGTATACAGTTTTCTCAAGATATGGTCAAAATTGTGAATCTCGTAGCGGGGTTCGGTTTTGCCTAATTGCCGTTCACCAAAAGTGAAGAGAGAAAGGCTGTCTTAGGATGCAGCTGTTTTTGAAATTCGTGGCCATAGATAGGGGCTGGCCCCTTGTATTTAAGGGATAAAAAGAAGGCATGGATTTGCATCTTCACTTGTGCGATTTACAAGAGCAGTGCATTTGGAGCTGGTTACATCTCTCTCGACCGAGTCATTCTTATTAGCCTTGAAAAGATTTGTTGCACGCCGAGGACGCTGTAAAGTTATTTATTGCGATAATGGAACCAATTTTGTTGGCGCTGCTCGTCTTTTGGAAAATCTAGACTGGAATAAAATCACCGCTGACACTTCTTTGTTGCCAATCCAGTGGAGATTCAATCCACCCACCGCTGCCTGGTGGGGTGGGTTTTGGGAGAGGTTGATAGGAGTTTTGAAGAAGTTGTTAAGAAGTGTTTTGGGTCGTGCTTCATTAAGTTATGAAGAGTTTGGTGACCATTCTCTATGATTGTTAATCAATTGTTAACTCACGCCCCTTAACATATGTGTCAGAGAATGAAAGCGAGCTTATACCTTTGAGTCCAAAACCTGTTTTTCCAAGACTTTAAAACCTCAGGTGTTCCTGATATGGAAGAGGTTGATCACCAGAGTCTTAACAAGAGGTTGATATACCAAAGAAATCTACAAAGTGATTTGAGAAAAAGATTTCAATCAGAGTACTTAGGAGCTTTAATTCAAAGATCAGAGAGAAAGAGAACATCTAATGTGTCTGTAGGATATGTAGTGTGATAGGAAGTGATAACAATAAGAGAATCAACTGGCCACTTGGCCGAGTAATTGAAGTACTCCCTGGTAAAGAGGGAATCGTTAGACTAGTGCGATTACAAAATCTACTGGTCAATTGCTAAGACCAATTCAGAGGCTTTTCCCCTGGAGATCACTTCTGAGTTGGGTGAAAATATCAGAGACAAAATGAAGGTGGTGACAAAATGAAGGTTTGTTGAGCAACCCTCCCCAACCTACCCTGGTTTTATGTTTTAGCATCGTTCAAAACAAAATTGAAAATGTTCTATTTTGTGTTGTGAGTTCAAAAAATGTGTGTTCTAAAATAAAAGAAGTCTGTTGTTTTTAAAGAGTTAAATTATTTTGATGAGATTATTTAATATTCAGAGTTCAAGCCCTCCATTGCGGACTAAAAATATCTTATTTTCAACAATAATACAAGGAAAAAAATGTAATCGTTGCTTTTTTTTAAATAGTGTTTTACAGAATTGTGAGAGAAGTTATAGTGTTAACATATATCTTATGTTGTTAAATTTTATTTAATAGAGCAATCGCCAAGGAGTCACACTTTTTTGAAACATAATCTGGGACATTGTAATTGACAGAACAAATGTTTAAGAGCTTAGTCAGGGAAGAAAATTCTAGTTTTTTTTATATGATAGTTTATTATGTTGTTTGAAGTTTTATTTGGCCACGTAGAAAGAACACGTGAATACTATTACTGAAGAAAATAACATATTAGAAGGAAAAAAATATTTAATCATACAATTTTGTTAAATATTTTTTTAATGAGATTTTGAGTGACGTTTTATTGTTAAGTATGATATTGTTTAATTTTATAAAAATAATCTGATGTTGTGCTTTTAAGTATAAAAATAAGTCTTTTAGAAATAAAATTCGATAATTTTATAATTTTTAAAATCCAATAAAAATGCAGTAAAAATTATTTTGTTAGCAATAAGTGTTAATGTTTTTAAAATATAATGAAAGTTGTTAAACATCTATGGTTTAAATGACTTACCTCATAACTGCACAACGATTACCTACACATTTCTAACTACACAAAATGTTTATAATATAAACAAAGAGAGGAATTTAAATGGAATATAAAACAAAAATGGGTGATTGGGCTTGGTGGGTAATTTTTTCTTCTTTATTTGGTTTCGGAGGCGTCTGTGGAACTGCTGTTTCCGCTTACAGCTGGCAGTCCATTTCAGAAACGCCTACGGAGGTCTGGCTGGCTAGACCCCCTGACGAGAAGGTGAGTCGAGATCTCCTTTTTTCATTTTTATCTTACTATTATATTTACACAAAACGTTTGTAGGATCTTAGCGTCAGAAAAAATATTTGCAATATGAGGACTTTATATAATTCAAACACTTTAATAACTAAGCTCACCCTATTCTAAGTTTGATAGTTAAGAGCAAATGAGAATCCGAAAAATGATTATGTATTTCGTTATACTATCATAGGAAGTCGAGGATCTAGGGGACTGGAGACATAGGATCTTTTGAGACTAGTTACTTCAAATTTATAGGCTTATTTACGAGATTGGCGTTGTTACCCGATAATTGATTATGTTTAAAGAAAACGGGTCACGAGGGAGTTATAAACCACATCCCTATCTCTTTTATGAAAGTAACCAAAATTATGACTGACATATTTTCAATAGAAGTGTTTTATATTTTTTCTGCATTATAAAGTTTTTCTAAAAATATATACGGAATTGTAGTTGTTTGAAACAATCGAATCATAAATCTTTACTACGCTTTTTACTTAACTATTTTTGTTTACTTTAGGACATAGCAGTGCTACCTTTATGCTGTTACTAATTTGAAGAAAAGCTATTTTTGTTCAAAATAAGTTTATTTAGTGAGATTTTATTACTAAGGAAAGTTTAAGCTCAAATGACAGTTAAAGGCTAACGTTTCGCTAATAACCAACATAAATCGTCATATCTCCATAGGGCCTCCACCATAATTTATTTCCCAACTAGCAAATAAATACCCGTACTTCGCACGGACTAAAAATAAGTTTTAAATTGATCCAAGTATATGTACAATTTAATCCATTATGAGATAATAAACTTATGTTATTATTCCCGCTCGTTATAAAGTATAAAATACTGTTACTTATATTACCTTAAAAATCCAAAATAAAAAATACGCTATAAATGCATCATAAAAGTCATCGTAATTTTCTTCATTAACATATAAAACCTTTTAGCTCATTTGGCGCGTTTTCGGAAAGAATTTGGCGAGAAAAGATATATAGCTACACTCTTATTATACAGCTCTACCACAATGGCGTTCGAAAAACAAACCAGCTTATAAATTAAAAATATATATATTATTTGGCGCGTTTAGGTAAGAATTTGGCGAGTTTGGCAAAATATTTGGCGAAAAAGTGAAAACAAAACCCTAATATGTAGCTCTAGTACGATGGCCTTGAACGCGTTTTTGGAAAGAATTTGGCGAGAAAAGAGATATAGCTACAAACACTATTATTATACAGCTCTACCACAATGGCCTTCGAACAACAAACCAGCTTATAATTTTTTTTTTTTAAATTATTATTTGGCGCGTTTAGGTAAGAATTTGACGATTTTCGCAACGTATTTGGCGAAAAAAATGAAAATAAAACCTTAAAATGTAGCTCTAGCACGATGGCCTTGAACAATCATCATAGTTATAATTCACGGAAGTAGCTTAAATATGCACATTTTTGCAATCAACGGAACCATCAATGAAGAAATCCATCACCTAAACCCACAATAAAATCCTAGAATGGAAACTGGACGGAATTACGTCACTTGAAACATGTCAATTATTTTTGAAATAATGAATTTAGTTTCTGAAGGTAATGGCAACAGAATAAAATAAACATTTTCAATTTTAAATATTTTTCGTTAAAACTTTTATTTAATTTTTCAGCAGATGGCATCAGGAAAGTACAAAAAATTATCGGATTTGAGCGAAAGTGGTGTATTTTTTTCAGAATATTCGAATTTTCTCTAAAAATAGAACATTTTGAGCTCTGAAAGTTCAAAATCTGTAATTTAAGTATGAATTACACATTTGTGCCAAGTTACGAGTCAAACAAATGTCTAGTTTATGAGCCTATAAGAGACATACCCACAAACACAAACACACAAAACTTCATTTTTATTATTATAGATGCAGATTATTGAAAAAAAATTAATCTATGGTAATAAAATTTATATGTGGGAAACATTTACTGTGAAAATATAAACTTTTTTTGGTAAAGCTTTAATAAACTTAGGTGCCAGTAATGTTATTTCTTCAAAACTTTCCACTTTTTTTTAAAATCCCTTATATTTCATTGAAACCTATAGAGAAACATTTATTGATACTCAACTGTTAAAATATTTTATTCAAGCAGTTATTTTATGCTATGTTCAGTTATTATATGATCATATACATATAGAAAAGAAACACGTGCTAAAAGTATTATAGGGAATGAACAACGATTTTGTTATCACGTGCTAAAATTTATACCGGTAATAAACAAGGATTTCGTTATCACGTACTTTGTGTATCTATTTATGAGCAATGGGCGTTGTTAGGATTTAAAATTGACTGCTTCGTGTCCCATGAAACTATTTGACAATAATTATACTCAAGTTTAAATTAATGCCCTTCTGCTGACTTAAATACCTTCATTTGCAATTCTAAGTCCCAAATAAGCTTGCAATCTAGCTTGTTGCATCTCTTAAGGTTTTACATATGCTCATTCCTTAATTGGAGCAAAAGTATTAAATAGATTAATTAGTTTAGATTCTAAAATATCTCACGAAATATTTTTAAATATATTCGTGGGAAACCTTTATTTATAAAACTTGTAACTGTTTCTTCAATTTACTTACTAGTTGTAACTTACTATAAACATGAATGATATTTGTCAAATATCTACTTCATCATAATAAATATTATATTTGTATGCTTAAGCATCACCAATAACAATATCCTAACTACCATGTATTTCATACTTTAAATTGTCTACTTAGTCTTGAATAGTTTTGATGTTTTTTGGAAAACAAAGAATTCTTTCTGACATAAAAAAAACAATTATAATTTAATTAAAATGTAGAACATAGCCTCAAGAATTATTTGTACGTTACTATTTTTTAAAACGTTTTCAACCATGTAAAAAGACACATTTTTTAACCTTGTTAGGGGAATGTGAAAAAAAGGAAATGTACGTTAGAAGAGAATCTGTAATTTGCAAAAGCAAATTGGGTAAAAACGAAAAAATGCCGTTCATTCTTTTGTTTATTGATAATTTTATTTTTTTAAACGTTTACTACGGAAATCAGACTCCCAAGGTTTAACTTGATAAAAAAATATATTCTTCATGGAATATAAGAATGTTACAAAAAAAAAACACGAAGTAGTTTATTTAATTATATTCTAAACTGAGTCTACAAATGTATGGAAATTTATGATATCTTATAAGTTATTTTATATGATTATTATTATATGATAAGTTATTTTATACGACCAAACTATTCAAGTATAATACGCTATACAATTTGTTCAAACGTAATTTAACAAAAATAATTATGAATATACTAGCAAATTTATACCCGTTCTTCGCACGGAATAAAAAAAATATCTAATAGATTCCAAATATGTGTACCATATAACCTGCTATAGGATCATAAACTTATTATTGTTTCCGCTCGTTAAAATTATAAAATCCCGTTTCATTGCCTTAAAATTCCAAATGAAAAATACGCTGTAAAATGCACTCATAAATGCCATCACAATTCCCTCATAAATACATAAAACCTTTTTGCTCATTTGGCGCGTTTTGGGAAATAATTTGGCGAGAAAATAGATATAGCTACCCACACCCATTATACAGCTCAAACACAATGACCTTCGAACAACCGACCAGCTTATAAATTATTCATAAAAGAAATTGCCTATTTGGCGAATTTTAGTTAATAATTTGGTGAGTTTGGCAACGTATTTGGCGAAAAAATAAAGACATAACACACTAATAGCTCTAGTGCGATGGCCTTTATTAACCATCATAGTTCAGTAATAGCTTAACTATACATTTACTGCTTAAATATGCATACATGCAGTCAACAGAAAAATCCAATGAAAAAATCATCAAATAAACCACAATAAAATCCGGGAATGAAGACTGGCAGAATTACGTCACTTGAAACGTGTCAATTATTTTTCAAATAATAAATTTAGTTTCTGAAAGTAATGGCAAAAGAATAAAATAAACATTTTGAATTTTAAATGTTTTCGTTAAAAGTTTTATTTAAATTTTTCAGCCGATGGCATCAGGAAAGAGAAAAAATGATCGGATTTGAGCGAAAGTGGTGTATTTTTTTCAGAAAATTCGAATTTTCTCTAAAAATGGAACAAATATGAAAAAACTAAGCCTCAGGTGCACACGTTAGTATTAAAGGGAATCTATCTTTAAAATTTCGAATTCCTGTGGGCAGTATAAGTAGGTCTTTTACGATCCGATAACAGACACACACACAGACAGACAGACTCTTTCTTTTATTATTATTGATAAGTTTTTCTCAAAATTTAATAAAACTACTATACCGAATAATATTCTTAATTTGTCGAGCATAGTTTTTTTTAAGTAATTCTACGTAATATATATGATGACGTATTATGATGAGCCCTCGTACATATATATATATATATATATATATATATATATATATATATATATATATATATATATATATATATATATATATATATATAATTAACAAACTTTAATATATATATATATATTAAACAAACAGTATTGTATTTTAAGGAGACAACTATTTTAATGAAGAACTGAGTATTACAAAGTATTTTTGAAAGAAATAAAATTTTAATGTCGATGAACAATAAATTACGCAAACTGATTACTGTAAACAACCATTCTTCATAATAAATGGATATATACGAATCATTATGTTAAAAATACCATATTTGTCGAATTAGTTTATGAAAGAAATCATCGACTTATACCAAGAAATTTGACAACATAAATAGCAAAACATACAATAGATTGGTTTTAAAAAACATTTAAATACAAAGTTTAAAAAAAAATATTATTTCTGTAACCATTTTAAGTACATTAATTATTTTTGTTTCGTTTAAAATATTAAACAGACAAATAAAATTTGTATCTTTTTTTAACTTTTATCTGAACTTTTAACCTTTTGGAAATTGATAACTGATTTGATGTTGTTTTTTATTGATGAATTTTGCTTTAGAGGCGTCGAATAGTGTAACTTGGTCTTGCTATAAGTCATCTCTAATCTAAAGTCCAAAATGCCATCTATTATTTTGGGGAAGTTTATAATTTCACTTGGAAAGCAGTTGAAATATTTCAAATTGGAAGCCTTTATTTTTCTTTTTAAAATTCACTAAAATACTTAAAAGTTTCATTGGTATACATGTTTATTGGTTTTTCATAACATTGAATCATGGCTATTCAAAGCGTATTTTAGTACAATATGAATATTTAATAGTGTAGGGGAGAACGGGCCAAATGGTGGCTTCTTGGTTTATGAAGCAACGCGTCATATGTCACCCTCAAGAATATTTGTTCAGTGATTGTTGTCAAATTGTCGCAAGAGCCGTTTTTGTGACTTTTACAAAATTGAGTAAAATAACTATAGACACACCTTAACTAAATTTAAAGCCTGTAACTCGTTTCGCTTTTCAGCAATAAATTTTAAAAAGAAAAAAGTTATAAGCTGCCTTTTAAGCAAGCGCGATTTTCTCGAAAATGTTAGAATTATAGCTGGGGGGAAAAAAACGATCCACCCTTCGTTTTTTTCGGCTGCTATTGATCAGGGAATTTTGTGAAAGGTGTCATTTTTCAGGAAATAGCGTATGGAATTCAGAACTGGCAACCAAAATTGTATAAGGGGTCGTCTACATATTAAAATGAGTACCAACTTTGAAAATTCCAATGGCAACACCCAATTTTTTTTATATAAAAATGTTTATCATCTTTAAAATACCCCAGACCCAATTTTTTTTTTATTAATTTGCATTATTTGTTGAGATATAAGCATTCGAAGTTGAAGGCCCATAATGTTAAAAAAGTTTCACAAACTTTTATTCATACCTCCACAAATAAAATGAATTAAACCAACATTTTTTTTCATTATATACTTCTTAATCTTCCAAAAACAAATCACACAAGTTTTTTCATCAATTTTTAATTTTTATTATTTTTTTTATTTAAATTTAAATAAGAAAAAATAAAACATGAATAGCAACCCCAAATTTTTGTTACATAAATCGATAAAGTAGATCAAGTAGAACCAAAATCCCGAATTTTTTTAATTCAACAACAATTATTTGCCGAGTTATTGTAAAAATACTGAAAAAAAACGAATTTTAGGGACCGTGTAAAAAATTACTTAGCAAATTGGATCCTAATTTGCATTATCGTTTGGTGGTTGAAAAGCGTTTTTGGTAAATGTTTATTCAAATTATTGATGTCTATCAAATGTCTAAAAATCTTTTCTTGTTTCAAGTGCATACAATGTATTTTGTTTGTATAATTAACATTAAATTATATCGATTACTATGTTTTTAAATGTATGTTATTTCCTATATTATTTATAATTATTTTATTTTAAAATTTCCAATAATATGTTATTTCCTCGATTTTTTTTAATTATTAGAGAATACTTATTTATTTAGTTATTTAGTCAGTTAGTCAGTCCGTTAGTTAGTCAGTCAGTCGGTTAGTTAGTTAGTCAGTCGGTTAGTTAGTCGGCCAGTTAATTAGTCAGTCCGTTAGTTTGTCAGTCCGTAAGTTAGTCAGTCCGTAAGTTAGTCAGTCAGTAAGTTAGTCAGTCAGTCAGTCAGTCAGTCAGTTAGTCAGTCAGTTAGTCCGTTAGTTAGCCAGTCAGTCAATTAGTTAGTCAGTGAGTCAGCCAGTTCACTGACTAACTAATTGACAGTCAGTTAGACTAAGTTAGTCAGTCTGGACTAACTAAAGGAGTGACTAACTAACGGAGTGATTAATTGACTGACTGACTAACTGACTGACTTACTTACTAACTAACTGACTGATAAACTGACTAACTAACCGACTGACTGACTAACTAACTGACTGATTAACTAACTGACTGATTAACAGACTAACTGACTGACTAACTAACTGACTGACTGACTAACTTACTGACTGACTGACTAACTAACTGACTGGCTAACTAACTAAACTGACTGACTAACTGACTGATTAAATAACTGACTAAATAACTAAATAAATAAATAATCTCTAATATTTAAAAAAAATCGAGAAATGGATAAAAATCTATTTTCGGGATTTAGACCCATTCGGGATTTTGACTCATTCGGGATTTTGGCTTGTCTTAACTTTGGCTTGTCGGGATTTCGGCTGTCGGGATATGTCCCAGACCCAGTGTGCCGAATTTCAAACCAACCTTTTGTAGCAATATGAATGAAACAAAAATTTGCATAAAATGTAAAACATAAATGTAATAATCATTTTTGTCTATCTGATTGTAACTAATCGCATTTGAATATCTGTTCGTTATAAATAATCGTATAGGTGACTTAATTTAAAATTAAAACTTTTTCTCGTCTACCCTTTATTTTATTTCTGACTTTTAAAATACAAAATTAAAAAAAAAGGTAAAAACATTTTAAAAAATCACAATATTAGTGAAGAAGGTTTAATTCTTGCATCCTTTGGCGAGATTATGGTAACCCTTTTGCTAGCTTGTCGTTTCGAAAAAACACCCTAAATATTACCTTTATCAATTTGGAGATTTCCCCCCAAACGAATTGAAAATTAATGCTTTAATATCTCAGCAAATAATGCAAAATGAATAATTCTTTTTTATACCTGGGGTATTTTGAAGTTGCTGAACATTTTTATGTAAAAAAATTGGGTGTTGCTATTGGAATTTTCAAAGTTGGTACTCATTTTAATATGTAGACGACCCCTTATACAATTTTGGTTGCCAGTTCTTAATTCCTTACGCTATTTCCTGAAAAATGACACCTTGCACAAAATTCCTTGACCAATAGCAGCCGAAATATGAAGGGTGGATCGTTTTTTTTTTCCCCAGCTGTACTAGGAACTCGTGCACCAAATTTGAAATACGTATCTCCTTTAGTTAAAGTTTTTAAGTGGTTTCAAACAGACGAACACAATGATCAAAAACCACTTTTTTAGAATCAGCTCCCTTCAAAACCGTGTAAAAAAATAAAAAATCATCCTTTTTGATTTCCGTTGAATCGAAATACTTTCATTAATTTATGTATCACACATATTATTTAGATACTTGAAAGTAAAAATAATGAGTTATCTTGTACCCAAGTTTTAAGTACATTGACGGGCTCAAAATGAGGAAAAAATTTCACCAAACTTAAGTGTATGTGATATTTCCGAATTGTTTTAGCAACTTCTACAAACGAGTCCCAAACTATGGTTACACTGATAGGAAAGTTATAAAAAAAATTGAGTTCAGAGTTATCCAGATGAAAATGACATTTAAAGAAAACTGTTTTTAAAAAAATTTGGGATTAATAAATTGGTATTACTTAGAATATTTATCTAATTTTTGGGTATCAAAATAAATTGAAATCATTTTAAATAATTTTGTGAAATCATTTTAAGAATAATTGGAAAATGTAACATGTATTTTTGTCATAATTGAAAAATATATTCGGTACGTAGGACACTGTTTCTAGCTCAACGTGCTAGCATTTATCCACTTGCTTCCAAAAATATGTTTTCTTTTTGGAAAAGTAGTAATGTTAATAGTTTTATTCAAAATAAGTTCAAACAAAAATATACAATTAAAAAGAAAAAAACATGGAAAATCTAGTCCCGAGTTTCCTAGATTTAAAGGGTTGAAATTATAAAGCTTTTTATTTTAAATTGCACACATTTATTAAATTTTATTAATTTTTAGCTATTTTTTTTCTGCATAATATTTGAAGAGCATCCATATCATTGACAACATGCATCACACAATTATTATAAACTTTATCAATGAAATTATTGTTTGAAATTTTAATCAAACTAAATAAGGTTATTAAGATTTTGAAAATATGTTTCATTGAACTTCTGAAACGATAAAAGCAATTATACTTACTTTACTTTATCCAACGCCCATTCTTGGCCTCTCTGTTGGAGGTAAGTGCTACTATGCAACTAATAACGGAAGAAAAATGACTACAACACATTTTTGGAACAAAAAGAACATTTTTTAATAGCACAGTCAGGGTTTATATACAGAGTTATCATACTTAAATTTGCATAAAAACAGTATATATATAGCGGTTAAAGTTAAACCGCTCTTGACCGACACAAAAGAAACAGGGAAAATTACTTGGTAGGAATTTTGACTCCAACATGCGGCCCCATCGGTCAAGAAATAATCACTAATCAAATAAATTTACTAAATTTACGAACATCAATTAATACAGATTGAAATTTTGTTTTCATTAAAGGCTTAGTAAGAAAATCTGCTAAGTTCTTTAAAGTATTAACATATTTCAAGTCAAACACTTTATCTTTTAACAACTTGTCTTTCACGCATAATGTCCAAATCTGCTTTTATGGCCGCGTCCCAACTATTTTTATCAGGAGACGTTTGCGTTTCATGAAAGTTTCGCGGGATTTCGGTTAAGTACGTTTCGTTAAATATTTCATGCATAGATTCGTCAAAATCACTAAAACACGAATTTTCTTCACTTTTAGGTTCTTTCTTTTCCTTTACTACATTTGCTTTAAAGGGGTTTGCTTTTTAGGGTCAAAGGGTATTTTGTTTTTGTTACAATGTGCTTTCACATCGTTAAGTGATCTAAGTCTAATCTCACTATTTGGGGGATAATAATAAACGTAAATCCTGTTACTTCGATTTCTAGGACTTTCAACTTTACGCCGCTGATCAATATTGAGAGGCGTTAGTTTATCAGGTTCCGGTTCACTGTCATCAGAAATTTGACCGTTATCCACTTGAAAAGTTATATTATTTTGCACTTTTGAATTCCCAAATAATGATTTTCACCCCATTTTTATTTTCATCTACACGAACGTGTATAGTTTCAATTACAGTTCGGTCATTAGGGAAATATGAAATATCTCGATATCCTTTACGTTTGTTATATATATATATATATATATATATATATATATATATATATATATATATATATAATATATATATATATATATATATATATATATATTATATATATATATATATATATATATATAATATATATATATTATATATATATATAATATATATATATATATATATATTATATATATATATATAT
>JAFNEN010002368.1:0-24050 GCA_019343175.1 Oedothorax gibbosus
AATTTGTAGTAAACTTGATCATATTTATGCATGTAGCGCAATATTATCTTCAAATTATTTCATAATGTGTGAAAAGTAATCAAACAATTAAATCAATATAACTAAAGAGAAAAATTATTAAAAATTTTAAAACAATGTGTTTGAAATTTTGCAATATGTATGTTTTTTATGGTATTCTAAACAAGACTGTAATAAGCATACAACAAGTTGACTTTAAATTAGCAAAAATATTTCCCAAATATTGCATACTGTAACTGAAAACTGATAGAATACTATGGTTAATGATGGTTAATAATACTAAATGATGACAATTGATCGATTTATGACAAACAACTGTGAACAGTTACAAACGCAATATTAAAAACAAACAGAATTCATTATTTTTAAACTACAGTGATTAAACATTTTTGTCAAACTTTTGAAGTTAAACGAGTCAATATTTGTACTTATTAATTGTAACGTACAGTCCCTGGACAAATTATTAGACGCACTGCAAGATTTCATGTAAAATATTAATTACCGGGTGATATTGTACCGTTTTGCACACCTGCATATACGGGCTTTATGTTTGAAGTACAAGTAATGATATCGAAAGATCGGAGTATATCGCAGTAGTATGGTATCGAAATTTATCATATCGACTACATATATAATATCGACTACATTAATAGCACAATTCAGTGCGTACCACCGGCTATACGCGCCACCCGATGAGATAACCTAGTGCGGGCCACCGGTGGCCCGCGCCGGCATCAACGTGTTAAAATAACCGCAGTTTCCCGATTTCGTAAACGCCGGAATCTCCCGATTAAAGAATCTTCGGAGAATTCGGATTTCAATATCGCCAAAGATTGTTCACTTTAGAATCGCCGTAGATATCCGAGCCAGTTTTTTTTTGCTGAACAATGGAGAACGGTCGGTTAACCTAGTTCCGGCTAAAAGAGGGACGGATAATCGAGGTTCCACTGTTTTTTTTAAGAAACAGCATTAAATAATAAACCTTTAACGATCTTCATGGAAGTTTACATTCAAATACTAAGTTTGTACATTTGGAGTAGTTTACAGGTATACTTACAATCAGAAATAACGGAAATTATAAAAGCTTGAACTGATATTCGGTTTTGAAATATAGGCAATGATTTCACGCAAAAAAAAAGTTTTTTATACTTTTGGCATAGCTGGCTACAGAGACTACCTAGGTAGAATTTTAAGGCTTTTAACACTTTCGCTACGTAAGTACTTTGTTGCCGCGTAACTTTTTATAGGAATAGCATTATCGAATCCTTACTAGTACGGCCGTCTGGGCCGTTTTAGAAGTTAAAGAAAGTTTGATATTAATTGTGTTGTATTACTGGCAAAATAATTAATTGTTAATTTGTTTAATTAATTTAATTGTTTTCTTAATTTGTTTCAAAATTAATCTGGGAAATTTACTATACAAAATACATCTAACTTTTAATTATATTGATTTAAACTCTTAACTGTGGGATGTAATATTTCATTCTTTTTTAAAATGTAACACTATCAAAGGACACTGTTATAGGATTTAATTTAGGGGCTATGAACATGACGAGGAAGGGCAAAATTACAGGATAACAGCACGTATTTCATTGATGTTTCAAGAAATCAGATAGCATTTAATTTTTTTTATATTGTTTGTTGCCTATTTATGAGACAAATCTGTGGTGAATCTAATTTAATTTCTATTAATTTTCTTTGTTTCGGCACCCCATTTTGAGCTCCATTTTGGGAAGTAAAACTTTTGCACACGGTACTTCTCTTTGCACCCGAATCCTTCAAAATTACGAACCCAAATCAGGGTCAGATTTAAAGATTTGCCGCCTGTAGGCTACGATTTGCCGCCCTAATCACAATTTTCTCCCAATTCGGGGAAAGATAGCTGGTTAGCTGTAAAATAGGGTGATATGTGTTGTTTAAAATAAATACACATATTATAATCATCTAAGTACCTTTACACACTAAATTGAAAACGAAATAGGCGAATTTCGTTAAGCTGTTCTACTATTTGTCTTTCAACTTCGAAATCCGCTAGAAAGGGGTGCACTTCCCCTCGCAGCGACCATGTTTGCTACGAAATATTAGAACTATATATACGTTTACGGTGTACGCATTAATGTAAATTATTTGTTTTCTCTCTTAAATATATTCGTATCTTTAGAATGCTGCTTGAATTGGTCGTAAAATTTGCCGCCCCAAAAAAATTCGCCGCTCTAGGCTACAGCCTTTTTAGCCTATTTAGAAATGCGACCATGACCAAAACTAAAGTTCTGTCAATCAAATTTCTCACCCAATAGTATAAATTCTTATAATATTCTTTTAACCAATCTTTGCATCATAAAAGCGGGACAAATTCATTCCCAGTGAGATTCGAACCGAACAAGACATCACTTTTGCTCCTACTTTCAAGCCAAAAGGACCTGTGATGTTCTAAGCCATGATTTACTTGCTATTGATTGTTATATGTAGTTTGTGCTGTGGTTATTTTTAAATTAAATGTCTTAAAAAACCCTTCTGATCATTCCACATTTATTCCTCTACAACACCGGTCACCACCACAGCCTCAAATCTATGATTAAAAGTATTTAATTTTAGCTTTGTCCGATTTAGTCTGCATAAATCCCAAAATAGATAAAATAAAGTTTTTCCTTAACTGAAATATAAATATTTAAGTTAACAAATATTTTTTTTTAACTCTGAAAAATGTGTAGGTTTAAAACAATAGTTGCTTGAAAAGATTTTTTCTTGGGTTGGCGTGGCAGTGTTCTATTAGAAGTACTTTTGGTTTTAGATTATTCTTATTTCATTTTTCTTTGAATATGCCACATTTCTCCAGCTGCATTGAATATTTTTACAAACGTTTTTTTTTAAAAGATAAATGTATATCACTTACAGGTCTCTATAATCCCACTTTTTAAAATTGCTTAATATTTTGAGTAAAATTATTTATTGAATATTAAAAAAATATTCGTACCAATTTCAAAAAGTGGTATTGTGGGGACCTGTAAGTCAGCTACATTTATCACATAAAAAAATCCGTTTGTAAAAATATTCAATACAGCCGGAGAAATGTGGCAAAGATTTTTTTTTTTCTCTATTGGATTAACACTGAAGCACTTTGCTTTGGAGACACGCCGTCCAGCGCGCCCATTCCCCCTTAATTATCGTCGTACTAGAACTACACGAGGGTTATTGGTGGCGGGCGTCATAATTTAGAACCACAGTCAAGTGACGCAGGCACCCAAGTCAAGTGAGTAGGCACCCACTCTAACTTTATAAGGCTGACATCGTACCCAGCGTTGGGACTTAGCGGCTATGGAGCATATTTCACGTGCACTTTATCTAACAAGGGTATTATATTTCGGACCTATGCACAGCAATATTCATGCGTCCGCGGTTATTTTGAAAATGTCCGGGCCCGAACCTGGGGCCTATCGTATGCAAAAACAGCGCCCTACCGACTGGACTCCCCAGCCTTAATGGCAACCATACGATGTAACCAACCAGGATGCTGGCTCTGATTACGTAGGACGTAGTGAGAGCAGTCCGCTCTGGTCAATCATTTTTGAATGTTGGCGATTGTTGCCTTTACTTCACGATTTTGTGATAGGTAAGGTCGGACTACCTCAAAGATGTCATTTTAGTGAAGGGTCCTATTCTACAGAAATTGTCTGCTTACCGTAATGGGGTGTTCAGCTTTTTTAAAAAATATATATATTAAAATAAATTCGGTGATAAACTCGTTCGAATTTTATCCTTTGGTAAAATTAACGCCGGTCTTGAGCTACACGAGGTCTATAGACGATCCTCGTAAGTTTTAACTGAGGTCAAATAACGACAAAAGCTAAGCTGGATTAGAATACTTTTTAAGTACAAGTTCGAATGCTCAAAAAGCCACTTAAAAACAATGGCAGATGAACATTGGATGCTGTGACCTCAAAACTTCCCGATTCACAGTTTAGTTCCGATTTATTTCATCTACGTGCATTGGAAAAAATCATACCAACTGAAACACAAAGAAGTTTTTATGTTACTCAGGAAATTTTCAGTCGCGTATTTTTTTTGTGAATTTAAGCATTTCTTTATATTATATTAGTCAAACTTTTACTTAGACGTTTTCATTTTATATTAGTCAGAGACTTTGATTTCGTGGCAAATTTGAGCATTTACTTTATTTTGTATTAGTCATTTTTTCTTAGATATCTTGATTTGATAATCGTAATTAGACTTTTCATGCAGTTACTGACACATTTAAAAAAATGCTGAACTACCCCATTACGGCTTTTTAAAAAAATTGCATTATCCACGATGCATTTTATCTTATTCAACCCAACTTATACATCTTAGAAGCAAGAAACACGTCTACCTTAGGCTGTGTCCTGACTACGACATCAAATGCCACAAATGCAACAAAACTTGGCGACCGCCAAGGGCGCCAAGCTATGCAATAGCATGTGGCTGACTCTGCCAAGTCGCCAAGTTTTGTCGCATTTGTGGCATTTGATGTCGTAGTCAGGACACAGCCTTATAAATACACCAAGGCACACTTTCAACACATTCCATCGTTGTTTGAACATAGACAACCCAGAGCTACCAAGACGAAAGATCAACACGTGTGAAGACGAAAGTCAGAATCGGACGCACCGATGTCAGGAAGAATGTCGTATCGGCATCGAAATGACAAGACTCGGATGGGTAAGGTGTCGGGACGCAAGAATCACGACGAGGGACGACGCGGGTCGTATCTGGAGAATACAGAACGGGAGGGGGAGAATTGAGACACGTCTATGAAATGTGGAAACGCGGGAATTGAGGGTGGAAGTAGGCTGGAACTCATGTTGGAGATTGATGAAATATTGACTAAAATGGTAGGCAATTAAGTAACAATTGTTTTGTCCAATGGGAATAGATATATTTATAATTTAGGTGAAAGTTATTAAATAAAACCTTATCAATAAACTTATAACTAATTATCAAGTATTTTTTTTTAAATAACATGATAAATTGTACATGCTAGTGTGACACATCTGCAAATATGTTATATTTATTCTTTATCAAAATTTTAAATTTTTTTTTAATTTTAACATTTATTGTATTATAATTAAATTTGTTTGGCAATTTTATTTTATTTCATAATTAAAAAAAAAAAAGTTACATATCTGCATATTGTAGCCTAACTTTCATACCGATTATCACTATAGTTAAACTCATAGTTTCTTTGCACAGAAGCCACGACCATGGGCGGAGCTATAAAACGCGCGGAGCAATCAGACGCAGAGGACATTTTAGCCGTTTTATTTTGTCTTCATCTGATTGCTCTGCACGTTTTATAGCACCGCCCGGGGTCGTGGCTTCTGTGCAAGGAAACTATGAGTTTAACTATAATCTAGAGATCCTAAAACTTAGTAGTTTGTTTATTTTAACTGAAAAGGCCATTTGCCAGATATGTCACTTAGGCATGTACAAAGTGTCACAAATGTTATTTTTTAAAAACTACTTAATAATAAATGATTAACAGTTAATATCAATTTTGACCTCGTTGGTACAATGTAAAGAATAAATAAGTGTACTTTGGTTTAGATACACTCCATAAGTACAGTGAAACCTTTATTAAAACTATAAGCTAAAAACCAAAGTGTTAGTCAACTTTCTATTTTAAGGCTGATAAGATAAACTCGCTGCCCAAACGTGATCTCAATAGGCTACAGATATCCATGCCTGAAGTGGGATTCGTAACCATTAAACTTATAGTACAGAGTGTTATCGATGTAACCACTCTGCTATTTGATTGATTTTAGAACTAGATATCTGCTATACTCAGAATGCTAGTTTATAAATCGTATTTAAACATACAATATAAAAGCTATCACCTATAAATAGAAAAATATAATTTTAGAGGGAGAAAAAAAAACTTTCTTAAAAAAAAAAAGAAAATTACAAAAATTATCAGTTGGACTTTTTATTATTGTTTAGAAAATAATTGCAAAATTTAGTTGAAGAAAATTACTACACAAATTTTATTGAAATAAACTCAATTTCTTTATAAATAAATTGATCAAATTACAGACTTAAACTTCACAGTTCGAATCACAAAAATCACAGTTTGAATCACAAAAATCACAGAAAAAAAGTTCAAGAAAATTTATATTAAAATCCATACTAAAGAAAAAAAAATCAAGTTAAAAACATAATTAAATATAATTTTTAAAAAAACTTATTTTTTTCTCCCTCTGTAAAGAAATTGTTTGACTTACCAAGATAGTTCCACCGACGAATCTTCAAAAACTTACCAAACCTAATCGGTGATCCACTACGTAACATCCTTTTGTTGAAATGCGATCCGATCATTCAACCGCAAAGAATTCCGATCAACTAAAGGTGAAAAAGAGTATATTTTATATTGGGAATTCAAATTTATAACTCAACCATTTAACTTCTAAAACGGCCGTACTATTAAGGATTCGAAAATGCTATTCCTGTAACAAGTTACGCGGCAACAAAGTGCGTACGTAGCGAAAGTGTTAAAGCTTGAATTTAGTAAGGTTGGGAGTTTTCGTTGAAATTACGTTGCATTAGAGCTACACTTGGGTTATTGACAACAAGCCTTGTTAGGTTGAACCGCGGTCAAGTGAAGCCGATAAAAAAAGGTGTATATTAAATGAAGCTGTTAAATATTTACAAAGATTATATAAAACACTTAATTTTAAAAACTTAAGTTCTAGCACATGCAATAAAAGTAAAGTTTTATTCATGTATAAAAAAAGCCAAGTTTAACACATTTGAAATCCAATTAATGCCTAAAATAGATCTTAATTTGGTTTTACAAGAAAAAAAAATATTTGAGCAAATAAAAATTCATCCAAAAAACACTATGTATTAAATAATGCGGGCTACAGAATAATATTACGAAGATAAAAGCACACAACACTTAAAAATAAGAAAACTACACGACTAAAATTATTTAATGCTAGTTTTACAAATAAAAGAATAAACCAGGCATCCATGACTTTAAAATTCCAATCAAAGAAATAGTTTGGGAATTTGGGATTGCAGTTTATAATTAGAATACACAAGTTTAATTTGCCTTTTGTGATCATTAGTAATCGTTGGTCAAAATAATGAAGCAAGCAATTTGTTTAAGAAGCTAAAATTCAACACTCATTAAACTTTATGAAATTATTTAAAAATGCAAAAGAAATTTTGTATTAGTTTTAATGCATCATAAATGGCAGAAATACTTAGATACTTTACATAATATCAAAAATCTTCACAATGTAACAAAACAAGTAAAGTTCTTTTGGTAAGTTATTGATTCAATCCTTTGTTCGAATCCAGATTCGAAGTCGAACATAGAACTACGTAAATATCACAAACAAAGGACTAAAACTAGCTAATAACTTACTGTATGAAAAGATATATCAATATAAAACACTTATAACAAAGATTAAAATAAAAATATAATAAAAACTTACCAAATATAAAATCAACTTTATTTTCACCGAAGTATATTGCAGTCGAGTTTAACTAATTCAAAAAGAAAATAAACTTAAGAGGTTTTTTAATTTTCCATCGCCAACGCGCCAAACTGTTCAGCAATCTGATTGGATGAGAGAAGTTCAGGGTTGCCGTATTCAGATATTTCATCGCCATGGCATGTGATAAAGATTCAAATGTGGGGAACAACTAAATGTTTTCTACTGCGCAAATCTAAATTAACATAAATTATGTGTTTTGGTGTCCGTTTTTGGTATGTTTTAATTAAATTTTACTTGCTTTGGGTTATAAGTGACGATTTAGAGTTATCTAAGGGTTTAAAAATTAACATTGTATAAATGTTTTCGAAAATTCAGAATGGGCCTGTTTTGAGTGGCAACGTAAAAATATATAAAATGCTGAATGAAATCTGAAGTCCTTCTCGAACACGATTGGTGAATCCATGCCACGTATTAACAGAGCACCAATCGGAGCTCTGATTGCAGAAAATGTCGAAATGAAAGCTGGAAGATATACGTCACCTGAAACAATCCAATTAATTTTAAGAATTGACACTTAAGCAATGCACACGGGGGCCCGGTTGGCCTAGTGGGTTTGATCGCAGCCCATTACGCTTACAGTCTGCGCAATTTAAAGGGTGCGGGTTCGGTTCCCGCTTCTCACTGAGTGTACCTTCTCCCTCTGTGTCAGTAAAATTCTGTATGTGTCTTACTTAACGAAGGTTTATAAGCGGGTCTCTGATCAAGCCATAGGTATCATAGTTAAAATATTAGATTGGCAGATCACGTGACCTCCAATGCTAACGACGGGACGCGCATGGAGGCATTTTAAGAGGTCAAAATTGCCAGTATTGCTGCCACTTTAAGAAGAAAAATACTACGAAAAAAATACCATTTAATTCTAAGATTACAAAAAAAAATATCATAAAAATACTAGCTGCATTTTGGAATCTTTTTAGTGACTTTAAATCCATTTCTAGTATTTTTTTTGTAATTTTAGAATTAAATGGTATTTTTTCGTAGAATTTTTCTCCTGAAAGTGGCAGCAACACTGGCCATTTTGCCCCCTTATTTGGCCTCCATAACGCGTCCCGTCGTTAGCATTGGAGGTCACGTGATCTGCCAATCTAATACTTTAACTATGATATCTATGGATCAAGCACACAAACTGGAAATACATATACCAACCTACCTATTTACTATGCATCTTAATTTTAAACCACGGGGGATAATGCAAACAACGCTAGTTGAGCCAAAACGTTGTTTTCAGGAAAATTTCAAAGGGTATGCAAATGACATAAATGCTATAGTATTTTACGCTTAATTTGCTGCACTTTGTTTTGTGCGAATATGCATGTTTTCAGGTCTTGAGTGGCAACATAAATGCTGAATGAAAATAAATTATTTCTCTAGCCTAGGAGATCGGAAGGTCCCACGATCGAGTCCCGGTACCACTGAAGACCCCACCGAGTATATGCGGAGTACGTGCTCGTTAAATCTGTTGGGTCCGAAAGTCTGTGGTCGGTCATTGCGCAGTTTCCCACGGGTACAGGTCCATGGAGACTATTTCCCTCCCCTTCAGGGACATGTCTAAATTGTGGAGGTGGCGATAGATGGCAGCATCTGTCTTGTATGTGTGTGTATGTCGTGTCCGTCCTTCTTGATGAAGGTTTATAAGCTGGTCTCTGTGACCAAGCACACAAGCCTGGACATAGTTATTGGTACATTTGGTCGAACTTTTAAGAGCTGCCACAACTGGCGTTTTCATTCCTTGGATGCGCATAGACCTATCTCGAATCTTCGTGATGGTTTTCACCTATATCCCGAATCTTGAACTTCGATTACTGCTGTGA
This sequence comes from Oedothorax gibbosus, assembly GCA_019343175.1. NCBI lineage: Eukaryota > Metazoa > Arthropoda > Arachnida > Araneae > Linyphiidae > Oedothorax > Oedothorax gibbosus. The sequence goes on from JAFNEN010002368.1 coordinate 9,365, forward strand.
CGTAAGATTTTTGAAGCTGAATCTTCTGCGCACTAATTAGTGATATATATTTCTGGATGCGCATTACTTTTTTCGAGTTATTTACAACCTGATTTTCCTAAAACTTGAATTTTAGGTCTTGTTTACTATTGTGAGTCATTTTATAGCGTATTTAGTTACATCATGACTGAGTCAGCTCTCTCAAAGATAAAAGCCTCAGTTGAATATAAAAAATTCAATAAATCTGACTCACCCAAGTGAAAATATATGTCTACCAACCAACCTTCTCTAGCCTAGATTGGTAAATCAATGTCACGTGGAAAAATAGCACCGATCGAAAGGTTGGGATGAAACATCGTCATACTAGAGCTACACGTGGACTATTGACGAAGGCTATCGTAATTTTGAACCACAGTCAAGTGACGGCACCTATCGAAGGAATAGGAGGAATGAAAGCTGGAAGGAAATACGACACAGTTAATAAACCAACTGGATATTCTATTAACTAGTTTAGAGTATTTATGTAGGACTAATGAATGTTGTTTTATTTATAATAATGTTACATGATTGCTAAGTGTTGTGGTTGGATTGACGTCGCACTTCAGCTACACAAGGTTTATGTTGTTATCGTTTGATTGAATTAACCTCAAAGGGTTAGGTTGAAGTTAGCGTCACACTAGAGCTACACGAATGCTATCTGTGACGGGCGCAGTAATTTAGAAAAATAGTCAAGTCTGACTATGTTCTAGTCTGTCTAACTAATAGTCAAAAACCGGGCAGAGGTAGGTAGGTACATATATATTCCGGCTTGTGTGCTTGATCAGAGACCCGCTTATATAAGCCTTCGTCAAGTTAGACAGACACAGAAAGAATTTTTACTGTCACAGAGAAAGGAAAGTACAACCAGGGCGAAGGCGGAAATCGAACCCGCACCCGTTACAGCGCGCGGACTGCTAGCGTATCATCTCAGTCTAGTCTTATCTCAGTCAGAGGCTCCGGTTGCCAGACATTCGCAAAAAATCGCCAAGTTAAGACTCAAAACAGCCAAAATTAGCCTATACTATAACCTTTATTGCGATGCGGCATGCAGTACGATAGGTCACTTCGTCACTTCCGGCATAATTTACAAAATAAGCGTGAATTTTGAATATAAAGTTACGAGTAAACACAAGAAAATGATCAAAATGCAAAAAAAAATTCAATAATGAACTTTAAAAAAACCAAGTTAAAACAAACATTAAACAATTCATTAAACAAAACAGTTTTGGTTAACTTAGCAGCCAAGCGAACCTTTAGGTAGCCAAACTGGCTGATTTTAGGCAAGGCTGGGCACCCCGGAGTGTAATCCTAGAGAGTATCAGAAAATCGGTGAATTGGCGCCAAAAAGTTGCTATTTTTGGCAGTTTTTCCCTATTCCTGATTAAAATGTTATTATATTAAACGACAATATTTATAGCTCTTTGGAAAAATAGTGAAAGTATTAGAGATTGACTTTAAAATATTAATACATTCACATTGAAAAATAGCTTATACTTACTATCTTTAAAAAATTCCATAATTCTTAAAGTTAAATTCTTTACTGTATGTATGGTTCTAAAAGCACGCCAAACGACATTTAGTTGTCCCTCCTTCTTTCTAAGTTCATATCCAATCGCTGTTCGTAGGTTTCCTTAACTCCGCCTAATTTCTGACGTCATTCTGAATTCATTTTCGTGTCTCGTAGTCTCGTCTCGAGTCGTCTCATCTTATTTCTTTTCTAACTTAAGAATCAGTAATTCATCGGCACGAACTCTTTTACTATCTTTCTCGAAAACCAGATGTCGCCGTGTTTTTAAACTAGAAAGAACACTTTATCGCCTACTAGGCGAAAAGCAATCGTACAGTGCGTTTTTTTTTATCGCCAATGAAATTCGAGGCCCCACGACTGAGGCCCCCCGGGGTCTGGATTCCTTCCCCCTCCTTCTAGAGGGGATGAAGAGATAAGAACGATAAGAAGGATTCTTTGAATGTCGGGGTTCTGGGTGGTTTTAGCTGATAACTATTTTAACTGGTTCTAAAACTAAAGCTTACAATAGCTTTTGCACAGTATTTTGTAGAAAGAAATTTATTATTTAATAAAGTTATATTAGTTTTTGCAACCATATTATGTGATTAAAGTTTATCTTTTGGAGTGATTGCCCAAAGAAGAATTTTTTTATGGCAAAAAAAATATATATTTTCTGAAAATTAATTTTTAAATGTTTTAAAATAAAATTGCTAAGATTAAAACTTTTTGACTGCTCAAAGTATAGTTGATGTATTAGTTTATTTTAAAGTCTTGCAGTATTTGTTTATTTATTGCGATTTATTCAGCGTTTATAAAAATGTTTACGGAAAAAATACATATTTTTTTGCTTAATTTATTATTTCAATACTGATTGAAGTGGGTTCGAAAATCCGAATTTTGCTTTTGGAGGGTGCTGAATAAAAGAAATGTTTTTTATTTGTAAAAAAAAAGGTTCGTCTGTCATCCTATCAGACGGATGTAATTGATTTAATGAATGGTAATTGAAAGTCGTTAAATGGTACACACTCCTTTAGGAAAATATGGAGAAGGATATATTTTTTGGGATGACAGCCTAAACAAACTATATCTTGAAAATATTTAGTCATTTCTAAGAAGAAAATATTTTCTGGGTCATGATGCAATAAAGATGTAATAAAAAAAGGAGTGGCTTGATAAAATTATAGAGATGGCAAACTGAAACCAGTCTTTTTCTGATGGGACTTGGAAACTATTTGGTCATTTCTAAGGATAAATTATTTTCTTGATAATGATGCAAAGCTGTAATAAATAAAGAAGTGGCTGAATAATTTTAGAGATCGCAAACTGAAAAAGATCATTTTATGATTTGACTTGGAAAATATTTAGTCATTTCTAAGAAGAAATTATTTTCTTGCTCCTGATGCAAAGATGTAATAAAAAAAGAAGTACCTTGATAGTTATAGAGATGGCAAACTGGAACAGTTGATTTTATGATTTGACTTGGAAAATATTTTTAGTCATTTATAAGAAGAAATTATTTTCTTAATCCTGATGCAAAGATGTAATAAAAAAGAAGGGCTTTGATAGTTATGTGGTGATATGTGGTTATGCCTTGATAGTTATGGATACTAAGGAGTACTAAGGACACTATAGTGGTAACAGACGATTCCTGCAATTACAATATGATGCATTTGTTTGTTATTTCCGTGTTATTAGATATAGAAAGTTAAAATGAGAAGAATTGAAAAATAAATGTAATAAATCTGAATTCTTTTGTATGTACATATGTATCTGTCTAAAAATTCTTTAATACTTTTTACTGGTATGGGGACGTTCATAAATTACGTCACGCAAAGTTTTGACTTTTTTTTTCAAAGAAAAAGTTTATATTCCCTTTGATTCTGAAATTTGAAAAAAACAAACATATTTAGGTTTGTTTATAAAGCATATAAGGAATAGACCAACATTGATGTATTTACATTTACGTTGTCCAAGGACTAACTTGCCATATTAGATAATATCTTAAAAAGGGGGCCTGGGTGTAATCGGACTTTTTGGGTCTTTTGGTATTCATCCAGGTCCTAACGTAGTAGGACTAGTCCTCTGTAGTAAGTAGCTGCTAGTCTTCTGATTGGTCAAGATAGTGTCACAATTTACAGCGTGTTACGAAGTACCATTAGGAAAAGGTCTGTAAAATGTAGGAGGCTAATAATTCCAACGTGTGGCATATAATAATCCCCATATCTTCTTTCTGAAATAAAGTGTTTCTCATGATAATCTTACGATAAAAATAGATTTAAATTTTTTTTTTCTCCAAAACAGATGTTCAATGCAAAAGTGAAATATTCCAAATCGTTACGTCAAGCAAACGATTACCCCCTACCCCCTCAATGACACGACCCGTCACGTTGGAGTACACCCCCCCTCCCCCCTCCCGTGCATGACGTAATTTATGTACATCCCCCATTTTCTAATGGCTTTAAAGTTGACTATGTAAAAATTTTTAAGGATTTAAATATATTTTACTTAATTTACAAAAGAAAAAAAGATCTCAGTTGTGATAATAGCTCTTAACATAGCACATACTAAAAAGCTCCAAATTTTGAATTTCTGTTGTTTACTTAGGGAGACTGAAAATCTAAGGTTATATATATGTACTAGTAGCCTATATTTTATGACAATGGACATTCACAATAGCCTACGGACCGAAGTATTTTTGATAAACAAATCATAAAGATTTTTAATTACCGTCAAAGCGGGTATCTTTGGCCATGGAGGGTAACTTTGGCCACGCATCGGAAAAAGATTTGTTCTAAAATTTATTTGCTCAAAATCATCAGACTTTAAATTAGTTAGCATTTTTAGAAAGGTGGCAACATTGGCTTTAATTTAATATAAGACTTTTTTCTATTTTAGTTTTAGAAACACCAAAAAAGTGTGTTTTATTTCTGAAAGCGTTGAAGAACAAAAAACTACTTTAGTAAACTTTCATTTAGAATTGCTAAAAAATTTTTGAATATCGAGTAAGTAAATACTCTATGCGATTCTTTAATCTATTGGGAATAACACCCCATCATTTATTTTATTCTATGTTGAATATTTCAAAAGCTGTATTTAATTGTTGGTCACCGGGAAACTTTTGACCACGAATGCTATTAACTTTGGCCATAGCTACAAATATTTCCTTATGCTATATTACACTTTAAAAATGAACGAAAGCGAGATTCTTTTTAAATAATACATTTTAATCTTATTCTTATTTATATTCTATATTATTATGTCTTGCTAATCAGGGCCGGATTTAAAGATTTGCCGCTTGTAGGCTACGATTGATTTGCCGCCCCTGTCACAATATTCTCCCCCTTCAAGGAAACTTAGCTGGTTAGCTGCAAAATAGGGTCGTGGTTAGCTGCAAAATAGAGTCGTCGTATGTGCTGGTTAAAATATATACATATTAGAATCATCTGTGTACTTCACACACTAAAACGAAAGGGAAATAGGCGAATTTTTTTAACTGTTCTACTATTTTTCTTTCAACTTCGAAATCCGGGAGGAGGGGTTGCAATTGCCATCCATCACAGTGACCACGTTTGCTACGAAATATTAGTAGAGTACGGTTACGCATTAATGTAAATTACTTGTTAAAAGTATTCGTATATTTACAATATTTTTTTATACCGAATGCCGCTTTAATTGGTCGTAAAATTTGCCGCCCCAGAAAAATTCGCCGCTCTAGGCTACAGCCTACTTAGCCTATTTAGAAATCCGGCCCTGTTGCTAATGCGGGAAATGCAACTTTTTTAGAGTTCCAAATTACTATTATGTTATTTTCTTTTCATTATAATATCGTTTGCGTTTTGATATGAAAATAAATATCATTAAATCTGGTTTTCAAAAATGCATGAGTTGATTTCTTTTTAGAAATGTAAATTAATTTTTTAAAATGTCAGCTGAAAGTGTTCTAAAGTATTGCGGCTTAATCATTGGGCGATGCAGCCTAAACTGAAACAAATAAGAATTTTTCTTATAAAGAAATATATTTTCTTACCTAATTAACCTCTATATATTTTCTTACCTAATAAACTTTAAAAACTAATAGTTCTAATGTTTAGTAGTTTTATTATTGCAATTTAAATCTATTACACAGCCCAAAAAGCAGTAAATGGCACGTTTGGTGAGTACTTCGTGCTTGTGGCCAAAGTTACCCTCCTGGACTCGAATCGTATCCTAATTTTTTTTTTTAATTAGTACCATTTTTTTAAAACTTATAAATGTAATAAAAGTGCCTGCAAATTATTCCTAAAAGTACAATACTTAAAATGCACAGTGATTTTAAAGTGTTTAAATCGGTTTGTAGTTTAATTTTTCTTTTATAAAAAAACACTGATTTTGGCCAAAGTTACCGGCACTGACGGTATTTGTCATATTTAATTTTCGTTAGAGTGCTACCTAAGAAATATTTTATCCAAGCATAGTATTATAGCAAAATAAGCAATAGTATATATTTCCTCGATTTCACATGAAACTTTTAAATGCATCTATAAATCAAAAACTCGAAATGACTCAATTCTATCCTATACACACGAAAAACCTTTTCCAATTTCTATTCCTAAACCCAGAAATTTGACTTCTTCAATCGGGCCTCTATTTTGTTCAAAACATGGGGTTAGCGCGGTAGAGCGTGTCACTGGTTCAATTGTAAAGGCTGACATTCGACTCCGCCTTCTACGTGGACAGTCTAACACACAGAGAATGCTAAAAACTCGTCCCTTTTACCATATGCCTAAGGGAGACTGAAGCAACTTCTGTTAAGATTGACTAGGTTGTTCTATTCATCTATTCAAGGTCCCCCTTCCAGATGTGTAGACAGATTACACTAATGACTTGGCGCACAGTGGCGGTTGATCGCCAAATCTGGGGTTGCCACAATTTTCTTTTAGAAAACTTCCAATTACTTTTCTAAATTTTTTTTAGAATACAGATATTGAAATTAAAATTTTTATATCGTAATGAACTGAAAAGTAAAAATTTCGATTGTGTTCAAAATATATAATTATTGCAGCATCTTTATTTTTTACTGAGATACATCGTCATACACTAAGGACATTGAATTCTTCACTGATTTCCAAACTTTAAAAAATTATTAAAAATACTCAATATGTGATTTTCAATTTTTTTTTCTGATAGTCTATTTTACTTCTTTTGTTCTTTCAAATGGTGTCAAAAACTAGTGGCCAGTATTAAAATTGTGGCGTCAATTAGTCGGAGAAGATTCTCCATAGGAATACCATTACGATTTTCAAGGGGTGAAATTCGGCTTCATGACTCTTAAAACAACTTACTGCTTCTTGGTGTATGGTGTGTTCTGTGACCTGTGTCTTGTGATTGCTGTTGCTACGGGCCAAGTTCGCTTGGTTTCTACATCTTTTTTGTTATGGTTGGGCCTTTTTTCCTATCTGCTGGTATGTTATACCTTTTATCTATATTTCCAAATGCATAATTTAATTATATTAAAAGGTGGAAAAAAATTACGGAACCAGTCGTGGTATCTAATTTTATTTAAATATATAATTGGCTTCTTCTACATGTATAATTGGCTTCTTATTTCTTGATTACTATTTTCAGATAATTATTCTAAACGCAGTTTATGTATAATTTATTATATAATGACTTTTATGAAAAGGTTTTACCCATTTATGTAAAACTTCTTTTAATGTAAATATTTGTATAAGGTGACTTTTACCACTCGCATAATTTCGTTAAATTAAAGGGTGAAATATTTACCAGGCGTAGTTTCCTCTTTTTTTTTCATATTTATTTCTTGAGTACTATTTTCAGATAATCATTTTAAACACAGTTTAAGTCTATAATGGTCGGATTTTCTGAAATATGTTTTACGTATATATATGTAGACTTCGTTTCATGTATGTATTTTTTTAACAAAATCTGGTATGAATTCTGTCAAAACTGATTAAAATTGCAAATGTAAATCCAAAGATACTATGTATACAGTCCCTGGACAAATTATTAGACGCACTGCAAGATTTCATGTAAAATATTAATTACCGGGTGATATTGTATACCGTTTTATAATTTTAAATTTATTTGTTTTTTATTTTTATATTATCCAATCAATTACAGATTTATTTGACATAAATAAAATAGCGTTAATTTAGAAAAGCATAAGGTAATTAAGTTTTAAAGAAAAGTTAAATTAATGTTAGTAAAAGTCCATATTTAGTTGAGCCACCATTAGCCGCTATCAAAAGCTTTAATTCTGCGCGGCATGCTATCAATGCAAGACTGTACTGTCTCCTGCATTTGAGGATGATGATTCCACACATAAATAATCTTATAATAAATAATTAATATAAATTAATCTTAATCATAATTATCTCAAATAAATACAAATGTGTAGTCTACAGCAATTATTTAAAAAAAAATCAATAATATTGTAGTTTAAATATGCCATTATTGCATAAACTCTTAAGAAACATAAAATTTAAAATAATACAGTGCGTCTAATAATTTGTCCAGGGACTGTACTGAACAAATTTAATCACTTTTATTTTAGTTTCAAATTGAATCCGCCATTAATATATTATTCAAAGAAGAAAAACTGTTTATTTAAAATTCTCCCTAAAGTTGGTCGACACTAGGTTGTGTTCATGTTCGTTCTTTTATTTAGGCTCTCTAGTCGACACTAATAAGCAGCCAAAATGCAACGCAGCCAAAAATGTCCAACGAATAATACCCCGTGTGGAGGGAGTGCACGTTAAATTTCCTTCAAAGTCCTAACGCTGCGTACGATGTCGCCCTTAACGGTTGCGTTGGGTGCCTACTCGGGTGTCGGCTCGTCACTTGACTGTGGTTCTAAAAATACGACGCCCTTCGCCAATAGCTCTCGTGTAGCTCTAGTGCGACGATAATTCAAACTAAACTAAACTTAATTCTTGTTATCGAGTACATTTTTGTGATAATAATTGTTAAACGAAACATTCAAGTTTTATCTTTGTTTTACTATTATTTTCGGCGTATGTTTGCCAAGGAATATTTATATATAATGCTATATATTAATATTAATGCTATTATATGCTACAAATAATTTCATAATACAATAATCACTTTAACAGTTAGTAGCAATTAATTAAAAATAATGCTATATTTTGCCAAACACTTTGAAAATAATAGTAAAGCAAACATAATTTATATTATTCATTATTTTATTAATTTATAAAATAAGATAAATTTTTAGTGCGTAACTCTTCTTTCTTTCTCTTTTGAAAAGTTCCGAAAATTAATTATCATACATTTTAGATTCAAAATAGTTATATGCGTAATTAATAAATTGTTCAAAGGAGAAAAACTTAAATTTTTTTTATTGTTTCTCATGTATAGGTTGATTTATTAGATTTTAAGGATTATTTTTAGCTTAAAAAGTGGTTAATGCTTGTAGTGAAGTGGCTTTCTCATAAAAAAACAATATTTTCGTAGTGACTGACTTTCATAATTGAACTGTAGGGAATCGAAGAATGTATAAAATTCGTGGTTGCCTTGGCGACAGATTGGTCAGAACTTGCTGAGATAGTGACTATTTAACATCGTTTTGTGCTGAAGTCTTAAGAATTCTACCGTTTTGACTTGTACGTTTGTGTTTGTCTTTTGTGTTTGTGTTTACGTTTGTGTTTGTCCTAAATAAAAAATGTCTCGTCCTAAGAGCAGTTCTTCAAACACATAATAGTTCAATGTTATTGGTATTTTGTTAAAAAAATTGTTTGATAATGAGTACGTATTAATAATAGTTATACAAAGCACTCAAGTTTATCTTTGCATTACTACAATTATTTTCTGTGTTTGTCAGAGAATAATTATGTAATGAATTAGGCTACAAATTAATTTTTAAATAAATATTCTTAATATAATATACCTAGTTATTTATGCAACTAATGGTAAGGCTTTTTTTTTAAACGAGTTGAATAAATTATTTCACTGGCGAGGTACGAACGAGTGAAATAAATTGACGAGTTTAAGAGGGACTGTCAGTCCCATAGAGATAATGCATTAGTTTTGAAATCACAATTTTTGCAAAAAAATTGCTTTGCCATGTTTTCCCATTTTCACCAGGTATGGGAATCATCATAACATAAATTTAAAACAAAATTGAATAGAAAATAACATCCGGTTGCTTAATTATTAATTGATAATCTGCTGCAATTTTTGGCATTTTAAAACTTCAAAAATAGATAATTAAATAACTAGATAACATTTTCGTTTCAAAATTTGTTTCATTTCGATGTTATGTCGATTCTCATACCTGGGAAAAAAGGGCTAACATGGCAAAGCAATACTTCTGCGGAAGCTGTGATTAGAAAACTAATGCATTAGCTCTATGGGACTGACAATCCCTCTTAAAAAAGGCTATTTTCAACGTGTCATACACTATTTTTTTTATAACAACGTGCAAAAAAAGTATTTATTAAATTGGCATTTATTGATTGGCTTATAAATTATTTTATTATCACGGGTGATTATTTATATTAATGATTATTTTAAAATCACGTGCAAAAAGTATTTCTTATATTGTCATTGGAAATAAGACGCCGAATAAAAAATCGCGTTCAAATAAAGAATTTTGCACCAATCAGATGCTCTTATTTACTTTGTCGCACTAGTGCGTAAAAGTAACTTTGAAACACGATTTCGTTAAAAGCATCAGTTTTGCCACGATTATTGATTTGAAAAAGTTAGTTTTTTTGCACAATATTATAAAAAATCACTTTATAGTAGCGATTAATAAAAAAAAACATATATTTTGACAAACACATTGAAAATGTAATAGTAAAGCAAAGATCAGATTTACTGTACGGTCACCCTAGGCGCGATTTTTTTTTACATTTGGCAATAAATAATTTGTTTCTGGCAACCATTCTCTGAGTTGGCGCATTTTCGATAAAGGCATATTGTTGATTTTTTCCTTATTTACGATTTTAGGAATTATTTTTATCCATTTTTTCGCCAGTCAACTTTTTCAAAAAACGTTCTTTTCTCTAAATAGTGCTTGTTGAAGTCGCCGAAATACCGACTTTTGGCGAGATTTTGGAAAATTCTAACCGTACAGTAAATGTTTACCAAACTTAATTTATTTATTCATTATTTTATTAATTTATAAAATAAGATAAATTTTTTGTACGTAACCCTTCTTCTTTCTCTTTTGAAGATATCCCAGCTCACCGAGTTCTACGACTATTTTTTAAGTAAGTAAAATTTCTTAGCTTTATTTATTATTATATTCTTAACTTTTAAAACTTATTATTTCTTTCCGGCTGCTATTAGCAGGAAGCTATTAAGAAAAAAATAGGTTGCGTATCGTGCACTTCTGTGTATGTTTTAGCAATGAACCATAACATGAAATATGAATATAAAAATATGAATTGTAAATATGAAAATATGAATTGTAAATATGAAAATATGAATTTTAAATATGATAATATGGAATGCGAGTATGATAATATAACATGTGAAAGTGAGTAGAACATTTTGTCAATATGACTATATGTTAGATATACTTTATATACATATACTTATACACTGTTAAAAATAACCTGAAATTTCAGGAGAAAAATTACTGATTTTAACGGAACTTTCCCGTAACGACTGAAAACGGGTTTTTTTTGCTTCAGAAAACGGGTTTTTCTTTCTAAAAACGGAAAATGTTCGTAAACCACGAGCGAAGAGATGAAAACGGAATTTTCCGTTTTTAGAGCTGCCATACTTTTATTACCCTATCGTAGAATTGGCGATAATGCACAGGCGATAATGCAGAATTGAAGATACACACATCGAAACTCGAACATCAAACACCTGTATTACCAAGGCCCGTCCGTGGCCGAGTGGTTAGGGCATCAGCCTAGAGATTCAACCTTCTCAGGAGAGCGGTGGTTCGAATCCCACCTACTGCCAGTCATTTTATAAATCGGATCTGTGCTGGAAATAGTAGGAAAATCCTCAATTCACGGATGGGCCCGTGTACACTGGGACAGACGTGCACGTTAAATCAGAAAAAAAAATTTAGGTAAATCGGATAAATAACGACCGAAATAATCCTGGATGGTATTTTTTTTTGCTCTGCTCATATGTACTACGAAGCAAGGATTAGAGTTTCACGTTACTTGTAACAGCAACTTTTTTCAGGTAACGCCGATAGATTTTTCAGGATGTAACTGTAACTTAGTTACTTTTAGCGGTATTTAATTTTTCGTTAATTCTTAAGCAAGCTCTTCACAGCTTTTTTTGACAAAGTTCGGCATTCGGCTTAAATTTAATTATTAAAATTTAATTTTTAACCACGTCGAATTTTCGTTTTTAATTTTTTCCGAATATCTCTATTTATCTAGACTCGGCTCTCTTTGAAACACGGTACACTCTTAAAACAAAAGAGTGAAATCCACTCCTATAGGGGAAGTGCATTTCCGGCACCGGAAAGGAGTGGAAATTAACACAGACTGAGTTAAAACAGCTCATTTTAAGAGTGTAGGCGTAGATTGTTTTCTTTTATTTATTTTACCCACTCCGCAAGAGTGAAATTCACTCCTATAGGGGAAGTGCATTTTTGGCACGGAAAGGAGTGGAAATTAACTCAGACTGAGTTAAAACCGCTCGTTTGTTTAAAGAGTGTAAGGATTGCTAAATTTAAATTTTTCTTACGACTTGAAATTTCTGAAAGTATCCGTATCGAGTTACTTTTCATATTAAGTTGCTGTAACTGTATCGGAATTATTTTTTTAATTACGTAACTGTAACTCCTACCTTTGTAGCATATATTAAAAGTAACGTTTCAATATATGCTACAACGGTAGGGTTGATACTGCTGACGGTCGCCAATGTCCGCCAAACAAACCTGAATACGGAAAGATTCCTGTCAATCAAGGGGTTCTTACCCTGGACTTATATGGAACGTAGTGTAGAAGCTAAAATTAGGTCAGTCGTGCATTAAAAAGTTTAAGTTTGTAATTATTGTATAATTTAAGGCATCTTTTTTTTTCAAATAAGGAATCAGGGCCCTTCCTGACGTAGACTTTCCTCCTTTCGAACAACAAGAGGAAGAACAAGCTTTTGATGCAGATGCCCAAGGTAAGGGCTCATTCTCTAGAATTTATATATTTTTTATATAAAGTTGCTCATCTTAGCCCTTTCAGTCCCAGTGATGCCATTTGGCATCATCATGTTTCTGATCATAATTAAAAAAATAATAGGGCTAACATCTAATGGGATAATTAAAAAATATTTTCTAGTAGAAAAAAGTTTGAAGAATCGAATGATGTGCTTTTTGATATCAATCATAAATGGCTATAGACGATCAGAAAAAAAATTCTAAAATGACATTAAAACACTTAACACGTATTTAACATTAAATGAGAGAAAAAATTAGCCGAATAGTTATTGTTACTTGCTATATTTAATTTGATTTATTTTTCAAATTTAAAAAGCTTCTAATCTCTTAAATTATGACTTACACTACAGTTGCATGGAATTAGCCATATGTACAGCTGTGGACAAAAAAAGTATCCACTATGATTATTTCGGCCGTTAGTCGTCCTATAGAATTGGACCTTTTTGACTTTGCAAACAAATAACATTCTAAGTAATTGCATGACACAAATTTTCACAAGGGGCCTTCTTCATATTAAAAATGTTATCAACTTTGAAATTTCCAATATGTAGTAACACCCAAATTTGATAATTTAGAAATATTAAGCACCCTTGAAAAACCCCTAAATCTAAGTTTTTGTTACATTTAGATGAATATTTAACGAGTTATTCAATCGAATTACTTGATGTCTTTTGGGGGACCATCTCTAAAATGACAAGCGTAGTCTATAGGTTCGTCCGAGGGGAAATGCGAAATATTGAAATATAAGGTAGAATATGTTGATGAACCCTGCAAGGGATCAAAAGTTAATGGTGAAAAGTCTAAATTTTTCTCATTTTTGCAAGTTTATTTCAACTGTACAGTTAACATTTGAAGTTTATTTATTAAAGTTTCAATTTTAAAATTATGTATGCCGAGTATTCCTATACTGTGCGCCATTGAATAACGAGACAAAAATATTTATTTTTGGTGATGATTTCGAGATGAACAAATATCTTTTATTAAACATCGATTTTAAAATAATATTTACGAGTAAAAAGTGAAAAGAATAAATAAAAGCGAATAATAATATGATGAAATATTAGAAGGTCTACTACTATTAAAAAGTTATTAATTTAAACGTAGCTATTGTTATAGATGACTATGAAAGTGATTAAGCTTATAATTCGAATTTAACTTATGTTCACTCAGAGCTTTTCCGGCACTTTGGCAGTAGTATATATATCAATATTTAATAGCCCATGTGTAGCTCTAGTGGGACGTTATTTAAGCCAAAACCAAATGAACTATCATTATTCAACTTTAAAGGCGCCTCGTGTGTGATTCTTTAGAATTTTCAAGGTTGTTGGTTTAATGTTTTCTTCCTTTCGCAAGGCCGTATTTGTTTATCAAGTTCACATATAATCTTATATACAGTCCCCTAAAGGGTAATTAAAACGTATTTTGTGATTTACTCAGTAAATTATGGATAAAAAATTTTAAAAATTGGGATTTCGCTTAAACTTCGTGTCTTAAATGCATTTCTGTAAAAACATTAAGGGGTTTCTATTGATAATTTTTAAAAAAAATAATATAATAATTATTTTAAAATATAAAAATTGTTTTAAAGACCCCAATAGTATATGCATTTTGTTTTGGTTATTATAATTACTATTCAGTAAAAAATTCGTTTCGTTATCTTAATTATTTATAGATTGGGATAGTTATTTATGTGCAACTCATTTAACATTACGGCATATTATAAACTTTGCACGTCTCTAACTCCACTAATAATGCTTAAAAACTAGCAAAACTTGGTATTTCGTGTTAAAATATATCATAGATTTGAAATATGGACTCAAAAAGGGGTGTTGTTATTGAAAAAATTGAAGTTGGTAACATTTTTAATATGAAGACGGCCCCTTATGCAAATTTTGTTTCTTGCAATTTACTCAGAATGCTATTTGTTTACAAAGTCAAAAAGGTCCGATTCTATAGGTTGACTAACGGCTGAAATAATCATAGTGGATACTTTTTTTTTTGTCCACAGCTGT
>JAFNEN010002369.1:0-10472 GCA_019343175.1 Oedothorax gibbosus
CGGGCTATTGTAAAATAAGCTTTAACAGCTATAAAAAGTTAGTTTGTACATTGTTACACTTTGACAAGTCGATTAAATCGTTCGTAGTAATGATTTTAAATGCACCACAGAGGCTTTAGGTTTTTTTTTTTTTTTTCTCTTTCTTTTTAAAACTGAATCGCACATTCTGGGCCTATTTTATGGTTGATATTACTTATTTGGATCAATTGACGGGTAAAACTTTATATAAACTACTGCATTACAGCAGACTGTCAACGGCCATACCATGTTGAAAATACCGGTTCTCGTCCGATCACCGAAGTCAAGCAACATCGGGCGCGGTCAGTACTTGGGAGGGTGACCACCTGGGAACACCGCGTGCCGTTGGCATTCTTTTTGCCTTTTTTAAATTGAAATTAATTAGCTTAATTATGATTTACCATTTTATAAAATTGGACCCCATCTTTGTTGACACTCTGGTATATATTAGATATCTATATTTCAATCGTTACCCTTTTTAAAGAATCAATTACAGACGAATGTAAGTTTCGGTTTCGTAATGGAGTGGTTAGATTTATGTACTAGTAAGAGAGTGTGTGTGTAATAAATATTTTGGCCCTGAAAAGGGCCTTTGGTTGTGACGGTGGGGAAGAATTTACTTGGAGCTGGTGTGTTTGGTGACAGCCTTGGTTCCCTCAGAGACGGCGTGTTTTGCCAGCCCCTCGATAACGTCCGGGTCACGTCCGAGGTAAGTGCGATAACTTTAAGGGGTGTGAGGGCCTAAGTCCAAAAAATAGGGGTATATACTCGCGCGCGAGGGACGCTAAGCGGCTCCTCGCGCGCCCGAGCCCCGGACTGTTGTTGCTGTAGCAACGCGTGAACCGGGCCACGCGGTCGTGCCGCTTTGCGTCCCTCCCGCGCGTTATGATCGCAATAATAAATGAAATGTGCATCGTATTGTGATTCAAATGTTAATTGCCGGTACAAGAAACAAAGCAATTGGAAAAGGCAACAATGATACGGAAAGACAGTTTGCTGCAAACGCATCTCCATTGTTGAGATAAATGCGGGCAACAATACTATTGTAAAATAAGCTTTAACAGCTATAAAAAGTTAGTTTGTACATTGTTACACGCGATGCTAGTTGACATGTTAATAGCTTACTTCCAAATTTTTTATTCGTTTTAAAAATAAAAAGATTCTGCCCCTGGTGAGGATCGAACCCACAACCTTCAGAACGCTCATTCGCGTAGATTACTAGACTGACGCGCTGCCCACTGCGCTATCGAGCCGATGCGAGTTGACATGTTAACAGCTTACTAGATTTTTTTTTTATTCAATTTAAAAATAAAAGTTTCTGCCCTGGGTGAGGATCGAACCCACAACCTTCAGAACGCTCATTCGCGTAGATTACTAGACTGACGCGCTGCCCACTGCGCTATCGAGCCGATGCGAGTTGACATGTTAACAGCTTACTAGATTTTTTTTTATTCAATTTAAAAATAAAAAGTTTCTGCCCTGGGTGAGGATCGAACCCACAACCTTCAGAACGCTCATTCGCGTAGATTACTAGACTGACGCGCTGCCCACTGCGCTATCGAGCCGATGCGAGTTGACATGTTAACAGCTTACTAGCTTTTTTTTTTATTCAATTTAAAAATAAAAAGTTTCTGCCCTGGGTGAGGATCGAACCCACAACCTTCAGAACGCTCATTCGCGTAGATTACTAGACTGACGCGCTGCCCACTGCGCTATCGAGCCGATGCGAGTTGACATGTTAACAGCTTACTAGATTTTTTTTTATTCAATTTAAAAATAAAAAGTTTCTGCCCTGGGTGAGGATCGAACCCACCACCTTCAGGTTACACACTCGTGTAGATTATGAGACTGACGCGCTGCCTACTGCGCTACCGAGGCGATGCGAGTTGACACGTTAACAGCTAACATTTACGACACGTTAACATTTTTATTCGGAAAGAAGGTTTGCTACAAACGCATCTCCATTGTTGAGATAAATGAATTAAATCGGGCTATTGTAAAATAAGCTTTAACAGCTATAAAAAGTTAGTTTGTACATTGTTACACTTTGACAAGTCGATTAAATCGTTCGTAGTAATGATTTTAAATGCACCACAGAGGCTTTAGGTTTTTTTTTTTTTTTTTCTCTTTCTTTTTAAAACTGAATCGCACATTCTGGGCCTATTTTATGGTTGATATTACTTATTTGGATCAATTGACGGGGTAAAACTTTATATAAACTACTGCATTACAGCAGACTGTCAACGGCCATACCATGTTGAAAATACCGGTTCTCGTCCGATCACCGAAGTCAAGCAACATCGGGCGCGGTCAGTACTTGGGAGGGTGACCACCTGGGAACACCGCGTGCCGTTGGCATTCTTTTTGCCTTTTTTAAATTGAAATTAATTAGCTTAATTATGATTTACCATTTTATAAAATTGGACCCCATCTTTGTTGACACTCTGGTATATATTAGATATCTATATTTCAATCGTTACCCTTTTTAAAGAATCAATTACAGACGAATGTAAGTTTCGGTTTCGTAATGGAGTGGTTAGATTTATGTACTAGTAAGAGAGTGTGTGTGTAATAAATATTTTGGCCCTGAAAAGGGCCTTTGGTTGTGACGGTGGGGGAAGAATTTACTTGGAGCTGGTGTGTTTGGTGACAGCCTTGGTTCCCTCAGAGACGGCGTGTTTTGCCAGCCCCTCGATAACGTCCGGGTCACGTCCGAGGTAAGTGCGATAACTTTAAGGGGTGTGAGGGCCTAAGTCCAAAAAATAGGGTATATACTCGCGCGCGAGGGACGCTAAGCGGCTCCTCGCGCGCCCGAGCCCCGGACTGTTGTTGCTGTAGCAACGCGTGAACCGGGCCACGCGGTCGTGCCGCTTTGCGTCCCTCCCGCGCGTTATGATCGCAATAATAAATGAAATGTGCATCGTATTGTGATTCAAATGTTAATTGCCGGTACAAGAAACAAAGCAATTGGAAAAGGCAACAATGATACGGAAAGACAGTTTGCTGCAAACGCATCTCCATTGTTGAGATAAATGCGGGCAACAATACTATTGTAAAATAAGCTTTAACAGCTATAAAAAGTTAGTTTGTACATTGTTACACGCGATGCTAGTTGACATGTTAATAGCTTACTTCCAAATTTTTTATTCGTTTTAAAAATAAAAAGATTCTGCCCCTGGTGAGGATCGAACCCACAACCTTCAGAACGCTCATTCGCGTAGATTACTAGACTGACGCGCTGCCCACTGCGCTATCGAGCCGATGCGAGTTGACATGTTAACAGCTTACTAGATTTTTTTTTTATTCAATTTAAAAATAAAAAGTTTCTGCCCTGGGTGAGGATCGAACCCACAACCTTCAGAACGCTCATTCGCGTAGATTACTAGACTGACGCGCTGCCCACTGCGCTATCGAGCCGATGCGAGTTGACATGTTAACAGCTTACTAGATTTTTTTTTTATTCAATTTAAAAATAAAAGTTTCTGCCCTGGGTGAGGATCGAACCCACACCTTCAGACGCTCATTCGCGTAGATTACTAGACTGACGCGCTGCTCCATGCGCTATCGAGCCGATGCGAGTTGACATGTTAACAGCTTACTAGATTTTTTTTTATTCAATTTAAAAATAAAAATTTCTGCCCTGGGTGAGGATCGAACCCACAACCTTCAGAACGCTCATTCGCGTAGATTACTAGACTGACGCGCTGCCCACTGCGCTATCGAGCCGATGCGAGTTGACATGTTAACAGCTTACTAGATTTTTTTTTATTCAATTTAAAAATAAAAAGTTTCTGCCCTGGGTGAGGATCGAACCCACCACCTTCAGGTTACACATTCGTGTAGATTATGAGACTGACGCGCTGCCTACTGCGCTACCGAGCCGATGCGAGTTGACATGTTAACAGCTAACATTTACGACACGTTAACATTTTTATTCGGAAAGAAGGTTTGCTACAAACGCATCTCCATTGTTGAGATAAATGAATTAAATCGGGCTATTGTAAAATAAGCTTTAACAGCTATAAAAAGTTAGTTTGTACATTGTTACACTTTGACAAGTCGATTAAATCGTTCGTAGTAATGATTTTAAATGCACCACAGAGGCTTTAGGTTTTTTTTTTTTTTTTCTCTTTCTTTTTAAAACTGAATCGCACATTCTGGGCCTATTTTATGGTTGATATTACTTATTTGGATCAATTGACGGGGTAAAACTTTATATAAACTACTGCATTACAGCAGACTGTCAACGGCCATACCATGTTGAAAATACCGGTTCTCGTCCGATCACCGAAGTCAAGCAACATCGGGCGCGGTCAGTACTTGGGAGGGTGACCACCTGGGAACACCGCGTGCCGTTGGCATTCTTTTTGCCTTTTTTTAAATTGAAATTAATTAGCTTAATTATGATTTACCATTTTATAAAATTGGACCCCATCTTTGTTGACACTCTGGTATATATTAGATATCTATATTTCAATCGTTACCCTTTTTAAAGAATCAATTACAGACGAATGTAAGTTTCGGTTTCGTAATGGAGTGGTTAGATTTATGTACTAGTAAGAGAGTGTGTGTGTAATAAATATTTTGGCCCTGAAAAGGGCCTTTGGTTGTGACGGTGGGGGAAGAATTTACTTGGAGCTGGTGTGTTTGGTGACAGCCTTGGTTCCCTCAGAGACGGCGTGTTTTGCCAGCCCCTCGATAACGTCCGGGTCACGTCCGAGGTAAGTGCGATAACTTTAAGGGTTGGGCCTAAGTCCAAAAAATAGGGGTATATACTCGCGCGCGAGGGACGCTAAGCGGCTCCTCGCGCGCCCGAGCCCCGGACTGTTGTTGCTGTAGCAACGCGTGAACCGGGCCACGCGGTCGTGCCGCTTTGCGTCCCTCCCGCGCGTTATGATCGCAATAATAAATGAAATGTGCATCGTATTGTGATTCAAATGTTAATTGCCGGTACAAGAAACAAAGCAATTGGAAAAGGCAACAATGATACGGAAAGACAGTTTGCTGCAAACGCATCTCCATTGTTGAGATAAATGCGGGCAACAATACTATTGTAAAATAAGCTTTAACAGCTATAAAAAGTTAGTTTGTACATTGTTACACGCGATGCTAGTTGACATGTTATAGCTTACTTCCAAATTTTTTATTCGTTTTAAAAATAAAAAGATTCTGCCCTGGTGAGGATCGAACCCACAACCTTCAGAACGCTCATTCGCGTAGATTACTAGACTGACGCGCTGCCCACTGCGCTATCGAGCCGATGCGAGTTGACATGTTAACAGCTTACTAGATTTTTTTTTTATTCAATTTAAAAATAAAAAGTTTCTGCCCTGGGTGAGGATCGAACCCACAACCTTCAGAACGCTCATTCGCGTAGATTACTAGACTGACGCGCTGCCCACTGCGCTATCGAGCCGATGCGAGTTGACATGTTAACAGCTTACTAGATTTTTTTTTTATTCAATTTAAAAATAAAAAGTTTCTGCCCTGGGTGAGGATCGAACCCACAACCTTCAGAACGCTCATTCGCGTAGATTACTAGACTGACGCGCTGCCCACTGCGCTATCGAGCCGATGCGAGTTGACATGTTAACAGCTTACTAGATTTTTTTTTTATTCAATTTAAAAATAAAAAGTTTCTGCCCTGGGTGAGGATCGAACCCACAACCTTCAGAACGCTCATTCGCGTAGATTACTAGACTGACGCGCTGCCCACTGCGCTATCGAGCCGATGCGAGTTGACATGTTAACAGCTTACTAGATTTTTTTTTATTCAATTTAAAAATAAAAAGTTTCTGCCCTGGGTGAGGATCGAACCCACCACCTTCAGGTTACACACTCGTGTAGATTATGAGACTGACGCGCTGCCTACTGCGCTACCGAGGCGATGCGAGTTGACACGTTAACAGCTAACATTTACGACACGTTAACATTTTTATTCGGAAAGAAGGTTTGCTACAAACGCATCTCCATTGTTGAGATAAATGAATTAAATCGGGCTATTGTAAAATAAGCTTTAACAGCTATAAAAAGTTAGTTTGTACATTGTTACACTTTGACAAGTCGATTAAATCGTTCGTAGTAATGATTTTAAATGCACCACAGAGGCTTTAGGTTTTTTTTTTTTTTTTTCTCTTTCTTTTTAAAACTGAATCGCACATTCTGGGCCTATTTTATGGTTGATATTACTTATTTGGATCAATTGACGGGGTAAAACTTTATATAAACTACTGCATTACAGCAGACTGTCAACGGCCATACCATGTTGAAAAATACCGGTTCTCGTCCGATCACCGAAGTCAAGCAACATCGGGCGCGGTCAGTACTTGGGAGGGTGACCACCTGGGGAACACCGCGTGCCGTTGGCATTCTTTTTGCCTTTTTAAATTGAAATTAATTAGCTTAATTATGATTTACCATTTTATAAAATTGGACCCCATCTTTGTTGACACTCTGGTATATATTAGATATCTATATTTCAATCGTTACCCTTTTTAAAGAATCAATTACAGACGAATGTAAGTTTCGGTTTCGTAATGGAGTGGTTAGATTTATGTACTAGTAAGAGAGTGTGTGTGTAATAAATATTTTGGCCCTGAAAAGGGCCTTTGGTTGTGACGGTGGGGAAGAATTTACTTGGAGCTGGTGTGTTTGGTGACAGCCTTGGTTCCCTCAGAGACGGCGTGTTTTGCCAGCCCCTCGATAACGTCCGGGTCACGTCCGAGGTAAGTGCGATAACTTTAAGGGGTGTGAGGGCCTAAGTCCAAAAAATAGGGGTATATACTCGCGCGCGAGGGACGCTAAGCGGCTCCTCGCGCGCCCGACCCCGGACTGTTGTTGCTGTAGCAACGCGTGAACCGGGCCACGCGGTCGTGCCGCTTTGCGTCCCTCCCGCGCGTTATGATCGCAATAATAAATGAAATGTGCATCGTATTGTGATTCAAATGTTAATTGCCGGTACAAGAACAAAGCAATTGGAAAAGGCAACAATGATACGGAAAGACAGTTTGCTGCAACGCATCTCCATTGTTGAGATAAATGCGGGCAACAATACTATTGTAAAATAAGCTTTAACAGCTATAAAAAGTTAGTTTGTACATTGTTACACGCGATGCTAGTTGACATGTTAATAGCTTACTTCCAAATTTTTTATTCGTTTTAAAAATAAAAAGATTCTGCCCCTGGTGAGGATCGAACCCACAACCTTCAGAACGCTCATTCGCGTAGATTACTAGACTGACGCGCTGCCCACTGCGCTATCGAGCCGATGCGAGTTGACATGTTAACAGCTTACTAGATTTTTTTTTATTCAATTTAAAAATAAAAGTTTCTGCCCTGGGTGAGGATCGAACCCACAACCTTCAGAACGCTCATTCGCGTAGATTACTAGACTGACGCGCTGCCCACTGCGCTATCGAGCCGATGCGAGTTGACATGTTAACAGCTTACTAGATTTTTTTTTTATTCAATTTAAAAATAAAAGTTTCTGCCCTGGGTGAGGATCGAACCCACAACCTTCAGAACGCTCATTCGCGTAGATTACTAGACTGACGCGCTGCCCACTGCGCTATCGAGCCGATGCGAGTTGACATGTTAACAGCTTACTAGATTTTTTTTTATTCAATTTAAAATAAAAAGTTTCTGCCCTGGGTGAGGATCGAACCCACAACCTTCAGAACGCTCATTCGCGTAGATTACTAGACTGACGCGCTGCCCACTGCGCTATCGAGCCGATGCGAGTTGACATGTTAACAGCTTACTAGATTTTTTTTTATTCAATTTAAAAATAAAAAGTTTCTGCCCTGGGTGAGGATCGAACCCACCACCTTCAGGTTACACACTCGTGTAGATTATGAGACTGACGCGCTGCCTACTGCGCTACCGAGGCGATGCGAGTTGACACGTTAACAGCTAACATTTACGACACGTTAACATTTTTATTCGGAAAGAAGGTTTGCTACAAACGCATCTCCATTGTTGAGATAAATGAATTAAATCGGGCTATTGTAAAATAAGCTTTAACAGCTATAAAAAGTTAGTTTGTACATTGTTACACTTTGACAAGTCGATTAAATCGTTCGTAGTAATGATTTTAAATGCACCACAGAGGCTTTAGGTTTTTTTTTTTTTTCTCTTTCTTTTTAAAACTGAATCGCACATTCTGGGCCTATTTTATGGTTGATATTACTTATTTGGATCAATTGACGGGGTAAAACTTTATATAAACTACTGCATTACAGCAGACTGTCAACGGCCATACCATGTTGAAAATACCGGTTCTCGTCCGATCACCGAAGTCAAGCAACATCGGGCGCGGTCAGTACTTGGGAGGGTGACCACCTGGAACACCGCGTGCCGTTGGCATTCTTTTTGCCTTTTTTAAATTGAAATTAATTAGCTTAATTATGATTTACCATTTTATAAAATTGGACCCCATCTTTGTTGACACTCTGGTATATATTAGATATCTATATTTCAATCGTTACCCTTTTTAAAGAATCAATTACAGACGAATGTAAGTTTCGGTTTCGTAATGGAGTGGTTAGATTTATGTACTAGTAAGAGAGTGTGTGTGTAATAAATATTTTGGCCCTGAAAAGGGCCTTTGGTTGTGACGGTGGGGGAAGAATTTACTTGGAGCTGGTGTGTTTGGTGACAGCCTTGGTTCCCTCAGAGACGGCGTGTTTTGCCAGCCCCTCGATAACGTCCGGGTCACGTCCGAGGTAAGTGCGATAACTTTAAGGGGTGTGAGGGCCTAAGTCCAAAAAATAGGGGTATATACTCGCGCGCGAGGGACGCTAAGCGGCTCCTCGCGCGCCCGAGCCCCGGACTGTTGTTGCTGTAGCAACGCGTGAACCGGGCCACGCGGTCGTGCCGCTTTGCGTCCCTCCCGCGCGTTATGATCGCAATAATAAATGAAATGTGCATCGTATTGTGATTCAAATGTTAATTGCCGTACAAGAAACAAAGCAATTGGAAAAGGCAACAATGATACGGAAAGACAGTTTGCTGCAAACGCATCTCCATTGTTGAGATAAATGCGGGCAACAATACTATTGTAAAATAAGCTTTAACAGCTATAAAAAGTTAGTTTGTACATTGTTACACGCGATGCTAGTTGACATGTTAATAGCTTACTTCCAAATTTTTTATTCGTTTTAAAAATAAAAAGATTCTGCCCCTGGTGAGGATCGAACCCACAACCTTCAGAACGCTCATTCGCGTAGATTACTAGACTGACGCGCTGCCCACTGCGCTATCGAGCCGATGCGAGTTGACATGTTAACAGCTTACTAGATTTTTTTTTTATTCAATTTAAAAATAAAAAGTTTCTGCCCTGGGTGAGGATCGAACCCACAACCTTCAGAACGCTCATTCGCGTAGATTACTAGACTGACGCGCTGCCCACTGCGCTATCGAGCCGATGCGAGTTGACATGTTAACAGCTTACTAGATTTTTTTTTTATTCAATTTAAAAATAAAAAGTTTCTGCCCTGGGTGAGGATCGAACCCACAACCTTCAGAACGCTCATTCGCGTAGATTACTAGACTGACGCGCTGCCCACTGCGCTATCGAGCCGATGCGAGTTGACATGTTAACAGCTTACTAGATTTTTTTTTTATTCAATTTAAAAATAAAAAGTTTCTGCCCTGGGTGAGGATCGAACCCACAACCTTCAGAACGCTCATTCGCGTAGATTACTAGACTGACGCGCTGCCCACTGCGCTATCGAGCCGATGCGAGTTGACATGTTAACAGCTTACTAGATTTTTTTTTTATTCAATTTAAAAATAAAAAGTTTCTGCCCTGGGTGAGGATCGAACCCACCACCTTCAGGTTACACACTCGTGTAGATTATGAGACTGACGCGCTGCCTACTGCGCTACCGAGGCGATGCGAGTTGACACGTTAACAGCTAACATTTACGACACGTTTAACATTTTTATTCGGAAAGAAGGTTTGCTACAAACGCATCTCCATTGTTGAGATAAATGAATTAAATCGGGCTATTGTAAAATAAGCTTTAACAGCTATAAAAAGTTAGTTTGTACATTGTTACACTTTGACAAGTCGATTAAATCGTTCGTAGTAATGATTTTAAATGCACCACAGAGGCTTTAGGTTTTTTTTTTTTTTCTCTTTCTTTTTAAAACTGAATCGCACATTCTGGGCCTATTTTATGGTTGATATTACTTATTTGGATCAATTGACGGGGTAAAACTTTATATAAACTACTGCATTACAGCAGACTGTCAACGGCCATACCATGTTGAAAATACCGGTTCTCGTCCGATCACCGAAGTCAAGCAACATCGGGCGCGGTCAGTACTTGGGAGGGTGACCACCTGGGAACACCGCGTGCCGTTGGCATTCTTTTTGCCTTTTTTAAATTGAAATTAATTAGCTTAATTATGATTTACCATTTTATAAAATTGGACCCCATCTTTGTTGA
>JAFNEN010002370.1:0-11399 GCA_019343175.1 Oedothorax gibbosus
CGGACGAGAACCGGTATTTTCAACATGGTATGGCCGTTGGCAGTCTGCTATAATGCAGTAGTTTATATAAAGTTTGACTCCGTCAATTGATCAAAATAAGTAATATCAACCATAAAATAGGCCCGGAATGTGCGATTCAGTTTTAAAAAGAAAGAAAAAAAAATACCTAAAGCCGATTGCTTGGTTCACAAAAAGACGCAACGACTAAATCTGCCGTGTTTCTGACTCTGGTGCATTTAATATCATTACTACGAACGATTTAAACGTTTTTAATCGACTTTTCAAAGTGTAACAATGTAGAAACCAACTTTTTACAAACTGTTTAAGCTTATTTTAAAATTGTATTGTTGCCGATTTAATTCATTTATCTCAACAATGGAGATGCGTTTGTAGCAAACTTACTTTCCGTATCATTGTTGCCTTTTTCGAATTGCTTTGTTTCTTGTACCGGCAATAAACATTATGACCAGATTTTAATCACAATGCGATGCACATTTCATTCATTGCGAGTATAACGCGCGGGAGGGACGCAAAGCGGCACGACCGCGTGGCCCGGTTCACGCGTTGCTACAGCAACAACAGTCCCCTGCTCGGGCGCGCGAGGAGCCGCTTTATTAAATTCAATTTAATTGATAAATTTAAAAATCATTCGTGTCACTCTCCATTTCACCGAGAGAGAGAGAGAGCGCGGAGGGGTGGTGGTGGCGCTGCAGTGGGGAAGGTGGCGAGGAGTGGGGAAAAAGAAGCGAACTGATTGGTGGGTCGGAAAGTTCAGCCAAATCTTATATAAACAGAATTTTGAAAAGTTGGTGGCATTCTCTCTTTAGAGTTCATACCCATCAAACCTATAAATCATGTCAGGACGAGGCAAAGGCGGTAAAGTAAAGGGAAAGAGCAAGACTCGATCCAGCCGTGCCGGGCTTCAGTTTCCCGTCGGCCGTATCCATCGTCTTCTCCGAAAAGGCAATTATGCCGAGCGAGTGGGTGCTGGTGCTCCAGTCTACCTAGCCGCTGTTTTGGAGTACTTGGCAGCTGAGGTTCTCGAGTTGGCTGGCAATGCCGCTAGAGACAACAAGAAGACTAGGATCATCCCTAGACATCTTCAGCTCGCCATCCGTAACGACGAGGAATTGAACAAGCTTCTCTCTGGAGTCACCATCGCTCAAGGTGGTGTACTGCCAAACATCCAGGCTGTTCTTCTGCCCAAGAAGACCGAAAAGAAAGCTTAAACACACTTCCACAACACCTAAAAAAACAAACGGCCCTTCTCAGGGCCAAAAAATATCAACACAACAAACAATCACACATATCTTAAAATAAAAGCTATTAATGGGATCTCATAAACTTTAAAAAGAGGAGACGGCGGAAGGATACATCAAAAGTGGTGGCTCCCTCTACGCCTTTTGAAACTGAACGGTTTCTTTTCTACGCGCGGCAATATTACATATTTAACTAATAAATTATTTGTATATGCAGGGCGTGATAATATTTTGATTTAAAAAAAAAGGGGGGGGGGGGGCACCCAAGTATATTAGTTCAATTAGCTTAGCTAGAGGGTATGTGCTGATGCAAGATATATTTTGGCCCTAAAAAGGGCCGTTTGATTTAGGTGTGAGTTTTGTGAAAGTTAAGCTCTCTCGCCACGGATACGTCGGGCAAGTTGGATGTCCTTTGGCATGATGGTGACACGCTTGGCGTGGATGGCACACAAGTTGGTGTCCTCAAACAAACCGACGAGGTAGGCCTCGCTGGCTTCCTGGAGAGCCATGACGGCGGAGCTCTGGAATCGCAGGTCAGTCTTGAAATCCTGAGCGATTTCTCTGACCAAGCGCTGGAAAGGCAGCTTGCGGATCAAAAGTTCGGTCGACTTTTGGTAACGACGGATCTCACGGAGAGCGACGGTACCGGGCCTGTAACGATGGGGTTTCTTAACTCCACCGGTTGCCGGCGCGCTCTTTCGAGCGGCCTTTGTGGCCAACTGCTTCCTGGGGGCCTTGCCTCCGGTACTCTTACGGGCGGTCTGCTTAGTACGAGCCATTGCTTCGATTACGTGCTACACGTATGAAAATCTAGCCAGAAATGTCAATTTCGATCATATCTGAGATTTTCCTTTAGGGTCAAGAAACCTTCTGCCAAGAAGGGTGGCTGTTGTAATCTCCTTAAATCTTCCGTCCGGAAAGGACTTGGAAAATGGAGAGGGATCTGGTACGGGCCTCGAGACAGCTGGGCCACCTTCTCACTATGTAACCTCCGCAGCAGGGCAGAGTTAATAGTTGCTGGATCCGTGTCACAGGCAAGCCTTTGACGACGGTCTTGATGAAGGATGTTTTTGCGGTGCGAGTGGCGGAAGTACCTGCCTTCTCTTCGGCCAGGATAGCCAGGATTTTGCCTCCTCCTCACTACAGTTCGTGGGAAAGATCTTGACGAACTTGTAGTAGGGTTTACATCCAATGCTGCCGCCCACAGCCTCCGCACTCGCAGGCAGATTGTCGCCGACTCTCCCTCCGAGGAAGAGAATCGGTAGTGGTTGACCGCCGGAATCCAGGTTTCCCCCTCGGGACCGGGCATCCGGGCTTACCTCCGGGAGGGTCATCCGGCGGTTACAGTCCCTCCGTCGGAATTGGGCATCCGACGACAGCTCCATGGACTCGGCCAAGGGCATGAACATGTTTGAAGTAGGATGTTGGCCTGGAATTGGGCATCAGGCATTCCGAATCAACCGCTTCGGGAATTGGGCATCCGAATTAGGCTTGATCTTAATTGGCCGCCGGGACATCCGTGTTTCCCTCCTGGGACCGGGCATCCGGCTTCCCTCCGGGAATTGGGGCTCCGGGTTACAGTCCCTGCCGCGGGATTGGGCATCCGACGGCAGCTCATGGACTCGGCCAAGGCTGGAATGGTGGAGTCCGGGGATAGTTGCCACTGCTTGCGGAGCATCTGCATCCAGCAGCTCTCAGACTGGTCAATTTGCATTCATCTTCATGGCATAATCCATCGATCTAAATTTCCCATCAGTCAATCGCCGCAATCGAATTAGTTGCATCCCGTAGAGCATGCTGCCTCCCCATCATCGTCTAGATGCATGAATATGTCAATGTGATGTCAATAAAATTTTTTAGCCTTTTTATAACTTCACGGCACATACGTCACGCAAACCAGCGAATCAGAAGACGATGTAGGGGGCGCTGAAGCTACTCGCTCACAACTTTCGTGTTATAGTTTTAAACTTTATTCTGATCTCAGATTTCCTAGCGAAAACATGTCTGAAGAAACTGCTGCCGTTGCCGCTACCCCTGCCGCCGCACGCCTAAAAAAAAGGCAAAGGCCGCCGCCAAAAAGCCCAAAACTGCGCCCACCCATCCCAAAGTGGCCGATATGGTCGTCGATGCCATCACCGCTTTGAAAGAGCGTGGTGGATCGTCTCTGCAGGCCATCAAGAAGCACATCGGTGCCCACCACAAGGTCGATCTCGACCGATTGACACCCTTCATTAAGAAATACCTGAAGAGTGCCGTGGTCAGCGGATCCCTCGTCCAGACCAAGGGAAAGGGTGCTACCGGCTCTTTCAAGCTGAGCGCTTCCGGCCAGAAGACCAAAAAGCCAGTGAAGGAGGTGAAAAAGCCCAAGGCAGTAAAAGCCGCTTCCCCTGCCAAAAAAGCAAAGGCCGCAGCTAAGAAACCTGCAGCCAAGCCGAGGCAAAGGTTGAGAAGAAAAAGCCAGCTGCAAAGAAGGCGACTCCCAAAAAGGCCGCCAAGCCCAAGTCTCCTAAAAAGGCTGTCAAAGCTGCAAAGCCGAAGGCACCCAAAGCAAAAAAGCTAAAGACCCCTAAAAGGCTGCACCCAAAAAGGCAGCTAAAAAATAGACTGAACAGTTACACACACACACACCTACAAAAAAAAAACGGCTCTTTTCAGAGCCAAAAAAATATATAAACACTCATATTAATACAAAAAAAAAAGGAAAACATCATTTCCCCCCCCCCCCTTTTTTTTTTTTTTATAATTTAAACATTCAAAAATGTAAGCTAAATTTGAATTAACGTCGCACTAGAGCTACACGAGGGTTATTGGCGGCGTAATTTTTATAGCCGCAGTAAAATTACGAGCCGACACCTGAGCAGGCACCCAACGCAACCGTTATGAAACATTAAAAAAAAAATTAGTCTAATCATTGTACATCAGGCAAAAAGGTAAAAACGAAAATCGGAATTAAAAAAAAAAAAAAATTTAACAATGGTTTGTAGGGAAAAGTAATTGAAAACATTGTTATGACTTTACTAGATAATTCATTGTCGACATTTTAAAAAGCTAAATTCGACAACAATGCAAATTTAAAAAAAATTTAAACAATGGTATAAAGTAATAGAAGGCGTGAACATTTTTACACTGGTAAAAAGTGATTTTATACGCAGAATTGCTCAATAAGAAGGATTAACGTGCACCAGGCCCCTCTAACGGCAGAAATTTGGGCCTAACTTCTACATTTTAAAATTTTTCTAAGAATTCTGTTTTCTAGAAAAATAATGTTTTTAAAAAGTTGTCATAATTTTTGGCCCTGAAAAGGGCCGTTTTATGGGACGGTGAAAAGGGGTGATATGATGAAATGATGAAGTTTCAGGATTTTTTAACCGCCGAAACCGTACAGAGTACGTCCCTGCCTCTTCAAAGCATAGACGACATCCATAGCGGTGACGGTCTTCTCTTAGGTGCGGGGGTTTTGTGACGGCATCCGGAGACATTTTTTAAAAAACCTTAAAAACCCCGGGCCTTGTGATGCCAAGATACCCTTTCCCCAAAACCACGTCAGAAACGGGCGGTGGCAGGGTTGGTGAAAACCCTGGATTTTTCACGCAAAAACCTTACAAATGCCTTTTTGGCCCCCCCCCCTTTCCAAGCCCCCTTTCCTCCTTTGCTCGACCAGACATGTTTACCCCACAGGATTCAAAAACCAAATGATAAAAATTTTCCTTTTTTTTTGGGGGGTATTTATTATTTTCCCCGCGTGGGCCCGCGCCCTCTGCCAAACCCCTTGGTAGGGAAAAAAGATCCCGCTAAAAAGCATAAATGCCCAAAAAAATTGGGAAAATTTCATCATTTCCCGCTTTTTTTAAATACGAAAGTTAGCATCTTTCCTTCCCAAGATCTGGAAAAAGCTGTCAAAAAGGGCCCGGGTAAAGCCCAAAAGGCGGGCCCCGTCCCGGGTACAAAAAGAAGAAAGGGGAAAGGCGCAAAAAGGAGCCCTTCGCTTTTTTACATCTACAAAGTCTTGAAGCATTTTCACCCCGACCTGGTTTTTCCCAGAAAAAGCCATGTCGATCATGAACTCCTTCGTCAACGACATCTTTGGGGAAAACGCTGCCAAATCCTTTCCCCCTTGCTCACTAAAACAAGAGGAAAACCATCACCAGTGGGGAAAATCCAGCTGCCGTGCGACTCCTGCCCCCGGGAAAATTTGGCAAAAAAACGCCTTTCTCTGGGGGAAAACCAAAGGGCTGTTACCAAATACACCGCTCCAGAAAATTTTCTTCCCCACCACAAAACCCAAAAAGGCCCTTTTCGGGCCCAAAAAAATATTTTTTGCACACACCTCCTATTTAGTAAAACAAAATCGTCCATAAATCAAACCCACTCCTTAAAAAACCAAAAACTATCATTCGTCTGTAATTGATTCTTTAAAAAGGGAAACCGTTTGAAATATAGAAAATCTAAAAATAAAACCAAGTATCAACAAAGATGGGGTCCAATTTTAAAAAATGGAAATCAAATTAAGCAATTTAAATTTCTTTTTAAAATAAGGCAAAAAAAAATCCAAAACGGAAACGGGGTTTTCCCCAAAGGGGGTCACCCTCCCAAGAAACTGACCGGGGGCCCGATGTTGCTTGACTTGGGTTTACGGACAAAGAACCGTTTTTTTCAACAGGGTTAGGGCCCCTTTGGGCCCAGTTTTGCTATAATGCATTTTTTATATAAAGTTTTCCTCCGCCCAATTATCAAAATAATTAAAATTTCAACCATAAATGGGCCCCGGGGAAAATTTGCGATTCTTTTTTTAAAAAAAAGAAAAAAAAAATCCCAAAAGCCGATTGCTTAGTTCACAAAAAACGCAACGCTAAATCTCCGTGTTTCTGACTCTGGTGCAGTTAAAAATTAAATTAACTACGAACGTTTTAAACTTTTTAAAAAATCGCCCTTTTCAAAGTGTAAAAATGTAGAAACTAACTTTTTACAACTGTTTAAGCTTTTTTTTAAAATTGTTTTTTTCCCCGTTTTTAAATTCATTTATCTCAAAAATGGGGGAGGCGTTTGGAGCAAACTTTTTTTCCCGTATCATTGTTGCCTTTTTTCCCTTTTCAAATTGGGTTTTGTTTCTTGAAACCGGAAAAATAAACATTATGACCAGTTTTTTAATCACAATGCATGCACTTTTCCCTTTATTGCGATTATAACCCCGGGGGAGGGACGCAAACGGCAGACCGCGGGGCCCCGGGTTTTCACGGGGTTGCTACAGCAAAAAAACGGTCCCCTGCTCGGGCGCGGGGGGGAGCCGCTTTATTAAATTAAATTTGGGAAATTCATTTAAATTTTTTAAAAAATCATTCTGTCACTCCCCCTTTTTCACCGAGAGAGAGGGGAAAAGCGGGGGTGGGGGCGCTGCAGGGGGGGAAGGGGGCGGGGAGGGGGGAAAAAAGGAAGCAAAACTGATTGGTGGGTGGGAAAAGTTCGGGCCCAAATCTTAAAATAAACAAAATTTTTGAAAAGTTGGTGGCATTCTCTCTTTAGAGTTCATACCCATAAAACCTATAAATCATGTCAGGACAGGCAAAGGCGGAAAAGTAAAGGGAAAGACCCAAAAACTCGATCCAGCCGGGGCCCGGGCTTCATTTCCCGGGGGTCGTATCCATCGCCCTTCCCTCCGAAAGGCAATTATCCCGGGGCGAGGGGGTTTTCGGGTTCTCCAGCCCTACCTAGCCCTTTTTTGGAGTTTTGGCAGTTTGGGGGTTTCTCGATTTTGGCTGGAAAATGCCGCTAAGAAAACCCAAAAAAGCCTATATCTCCCTAGGCACCCTTCAGCTCGCCACCTTAACGACGAGGAATTGAACAGTTTTCTCTCTGGAGTCACCATCGCCCAAGGGGGTGTCTGCCAAACACCCCGGCTGTTCTTTTTTCCCCCAAAGAAGACAAAAAAGAAAGTTTAAAAACCAATTTCCCCCCCAACCCCCTAAAACAAAGGGCCCTTCTCAGGGCCAAAAATTTTAACACAAAAAACAATCCCCTATATCTTAAAATAAAACTTTTAAAGGGGATCCCCAAAAACTTTAAAAAGGGGAACGGCGGTGGTGGCCCCTCTACGCCTTTTGAAACTGAACGGTTTTTTTTTTCTACGCGGGGCAATATTACATATTTAACGGGATAAATTATTTGTATATGCAGGGCGTGAAAATTTTTTTAAATTTAAAAAAAAAGGGGGGGGGGGGGGAAAAAAAAAGGGGGTAAGTATATTAATTAAATTTTAGCTTAGCTGGGAGTGTATGTTTTTTGATGCAAGAAATATTTTGGCCCTAAAAGGGCCGTTTAAAATTTGGGTTTGTGATTTTTTGGAAATTTTTAAGCTCTCTCGCCAGGGATACGCCCGGGCAATTTGGATGCCCTTTTGGGCATGATGGGGACACGTTTGGGGCGTGGATGGCGCACAAGTTGGTGTCCTCAAACAAACCAACGAGGTAGGCCCCTCGCTGGCTTCCTGGAGACCCCTGACGGGGGAAATTTCCTTGGAAACGCGGGTCATTCTTGAAACCCCTGGGTTTTTTCTCTGACTAACGCTGGAAAGGCAGCTTGCGGATCAAAAGTTCGGTCGATTTTTTGGTAACGGGGAATCCCCAACGGAGGGGACGGAAACCGGGGCCCCTGTAACGATGGGGTTTCCTTAACCCCCCCGGTTCCCGGGCGCCCCTTTTTTCCCGAGCGGCCTTTGGGGGCCCAAACGTTTCCCGGGGGGTTTTGCCCCCGGGTACTTTTTTTACGGGCGGTCTGCTTATTTAAGGGGCCCTTGCTTCGTTTAAACGTGCTACACGTATGAAAATCTGGGTCCGAAAATGTCGAAAAATAGCTTTTTTTTTGCCTATTTTTTTAACTCACAAAAAACGTCACGCAAAAAGAACGCAACAAACGAATCAGAAGCCCGGCATTGGGGGGGCTGAAGCTAATCGCTTACAAATTTCGGGTTTTTAAATTTTTTTAAAATTTATTCTGATCTCAATTTCCTAGCGAAAAAATGTCTGAAAAAACTGTGCCGTTTTCCGCTACCCCCCCGCCCCCGCCACGCCTAAAAAAAAGGCAAAGGCCGCCGCTAAAAAACCCAAAACTTTCCCCCCCCATCCCAAATTGGCCCATATGGTTCCTCGTGCCCCTCACCGGTTTTAAAAAGCGCGGGGGGTCGTCTCTGCAGGGCCATCAAGAAGCAAAAAAATTTCCCGGGGGTTCCCACCCACAAGGTTCCCATCTCGACCGATTGACACCCTTCCCTTAAGAAATACCTGAAGAGTGCCGTGGTCGGGGGATCCCTCGTCCCAAACCCAAAGGGGGGGGTGGCCCCCGGCTCTTTTAAGCTGAGCGCTTCTGGCCAGAAGACCAAAAAGCCAGTCAAAGGAGGTGAAAAGCCGAAGGCCTAAAAAACCGCTTTTCCCCCGCCAAAAAAGCAAAGGCCCAGCTTTTAAAAAAACCTGCAGCCAAGCCCAAGGCAAAATTTAGAAGAAAAACCAGTGCCAAAAGGCGACTCCCAAAAACCGCCAAGCCCCAAATTTTCCTAAAAGGCTGTCAAAGCTGCAAAGGGCCCAAGGCACCCAAAGCAAAAAACCCAAAGACCCCTAAAAAGGGGGTGCAAACCCAAAAAGGGAGGGTAAAAAAAAGACTGAACATTTTCACACACCACACACCTACAAAAAAAAAAAAAGGCCCCTTTTCAGAGCCAAAAAATATATAAACCTCATATTAATACAAAAAAAAAAAAAAAAAAACATATTTCCCCCCCCCCCCCCCCCTTTTTTTTTTTAAAATTTAAAAAATTCAAAAATGTAAGCTAAATTTTAATTAACGTCGCACTAAGCTACACGAGGGTTATTGGGGGCGTAATTTTTAGCCCGCAGTCAATTTAAAGAGCCGAAACCCGAGCAGGACCCAACGCAACCGTTTTTTGAAAAATTAAAAAAAATTATCTAATCATTGTTAAAATACAGGCACAAGGGGAATAACGAAAAACGGGAAATTAAAAAAAAAAAAAAAAAAAACAAAAATGGTATAGGGAAAAATAATTGAAGCATTTTTATGACTTTACTAATAATTTATTGTCGACATTTTAAAAAAACTAAATTCGACAACAATGCAAAATTTAAAAAAAATTTAAAAAAATGGTATAAAAAAATTTGAAAAGGGGATTTAAAAATTTTTACACTGGTAAAAAGTGATTTTTATCCCCAGAATTGCTCATAAAAGTTTTTAAAGGGCCCAGGCCCCTCACCAAAAGGGAGAAAATTTGGGCCCAACTTCTACAAAATTTTAAAAATTTTTAACTAAGAAATTTAAAGTTTTTAAAAATGTGGGGCATAATTTTTGGCCCTGAAAAGGGCCGTTTTTTTGGGGCGGTGAAAGGATGAATGATTAAAAAGAATGAAGTTGCAGGATTTTTTTTAACCCCGGGGGGAAACCGTACAGGGGTTTCGTCCCTGCCCCTTCAAAGCATAGACCCCTCCATATCGGGACGGTTTTTCCCCCTTAGCGTGCTCGGTGTATGGGGACCATCTCGGATGACATTTTCCAAGAAAAACCCTTTAACACCCCCCGGGTCCCCTTCGTAGATCAGCCCCGAGATACGCTTCACAAACCCCCCCTTTTAAACAAGACGGCGGATGGGAGGCTTGGTGATAAACCCCGGATGTTTCACCAACCCCTTACGAAAGCCTCTTTGGGGACCCCCCTTTCCAAATCCCTTTTCCCCCTTTTCCCCGACCAGGGCCCTGGTTTTCCCCCACAGGATTCAAAAACCGAATTTATGAAAAATTTCCCAAATTTTTTTGGGGATTTATTACTTTTGCCGCGTCGGCAGCGCCTCTTCCAAATCCCATTGGTAGGGAAAAAGATGCCGCTGAACGCAAAAAATGTCAAAAAAAAATTTGGGGCAAATTTTATCACTTCGCTATTTGGGTATTTGAAAATTTACGGGTCATCCTCCCCCCAAACATCTGGGAAAGCGGGCCCAAAAAGGGCCGGGAAAGGCCCCAAAAAGGGTGTCCGTGCTGGGGGCAAAAAAGAGGAAAAAAAGCGGGGGAAGGGGTCCTTCGCTATTTACTCTACAAAGTCTTGAAGCAGGTTTTTTACCCCCCCAAAACTGGCATTTCCAGGGAAAACCATGTCGATCAGGGAAATCCTTCGTCCCGACATCTTTGAGAGAAAACGCTGGCCCCCAATCCCCTCGCCTTGCTCACTTTCAACAAAGGAGGGACCATCACCACCAATCCCGTCCCGGGAAAAACCCGCCCCCCCGACTCCTGCTCCCCGGAAAAATTGGCAAAAAACGCCGTTTTTCTAAAGGGGAAACCCAAACTGGTTTCCAAATACAAACCCGCTCCAAGTAAAATTTTTCCCCACCCTTTACAAACCCAAAAGGGCCCCCTTTTAGGGCCAAAAAATTTATTTCACACACACTCCCACTATACACAAAACGTCCCTAAACTAACCACCCATTACGAAACCGAAACTATCATTCGTCTGTAAATTATTCTTTAAAAAGGGTAACGATTGAAATATAAATATCGAAATATCCCAAATATCAAAAGATGGGGTTTCCCTTTTTTTAAATGGGAAATCCTAATTAAGGGTAATTAATTTCAATTTAAAAAGGCAAAAAGAATGCCAACGGCCGCGGGGTTCCCAGGTGGTCACCCTTTCCCCAAATACTGCCCCGCCCGATGTTGCTTGCTTCGGTGATCGGACCCAGAACCCGGGATTTTCAACCCTGGTAAAGGCCCTTGGCAGTCTGCTATAACAGTAGTTTATATAAAGTTTTACTCCGTCAATTGATCAAAATAAAATAATAATCAAACCCATAAAATACCCGGGGGTGTGCGATTTAGTTTTAAAAAAAAAAGAAAAAAAAAATACCTAAAGGGCCCATTGCTTAGTTTTACAAAAAAAACGCAAAAACGACTAAATCTGCCCTGTTTTGACTCGGTGCAAATTAAACATTACTACAACGGTTTTAAAAAGTTTTTTAAACGACTTTTCAAAGTGTAACAATGTAGAAACTAACTTTTTTTCAACTGTTTAAACTTATTTTTAAAAATTTTATTGTTGCCCCAAATTTTTAAATTTATTTTCTCAACAAGGGGGAGGCGTTTTTTAGCAAAC
>JAFNEN010002372.1:0-16558 GCA_019343175.1 Oedothorax gibbosus
TGAATACGGATCAGGAGATTCCAGGTTCGAATCCTGGCGGCTCGTAACTTTTTAAATTTATTTATATTTTGCAAAACACTAGCTATTTTGAGTACTTTACTAGTTTAAATGAGGTCCTGTGGCGCAACGGATAACGCGCCTAACTACGGATCAGGAGATTCCAGGTTCGAATCCTAGCCGGCTCGTTTCTTCGTAAATTTTATTTATATTTTGCAAATCACTTGTTGTTATGAGTACTTTACAAGGGTAACCGAGGGCCTGTACCGCAACGGATAACGAGCCTGACTACGGATCAAATGTGGGCCTGTGGCGCAACGGATAACGCGCCTGACTACGGATCAGGAGATTCCAGGTTCGAATCCTGGCAGGCTCGTATCTTTTAAAATTTAATTTATATTTTGCAAATCACTTCTTATTATGAGTACTTAACAAGTTTAAATGAGGGCCTGTGGCGCAACGGATAACGCGCCTGACTACGGATCAGGAGATTCCAGGTTCGAATCCTGGCAGGCTCGTAACTTTTTAAATTTTATTTATATTTTGCAAAACACTAGCTATTTTGAGTACTTAACTAGTTTGAATGAGGGCCTGTGGCGCAACGGATAACGCGCCTGACTCCGGATCAGGAGATTCTAGCTTCGAATCCTGGCATGCTCGTAACTTTTTAAATTTCATTTATATTTTGCAAATCACTTGTTATTATGAGTACTTTACAAGGGTAACTGAGGGCCTGTGGCGCAACGGATAACGCGCCTGACTACGGATCAGGAGATTCCAGGTTCGAATCCTGGCAGGCTCGTATCTTTTAAAATTTAATTTATATTTTGCAAAACACTTGTTATTATGAGTACTTTACAAGCCTAAATGAGGGCCTGTGGCGCAACGGATAACGCGCCTGACTACGGATCAGGAGATTCCAGGTTCGAATCCTGGCAGGCTCGTAACTTTTTAAATTTTATTTATATTTTGCAAAACACTAGCTATTTTGAGTACTTAACTAGTTTTAATGAGGGCCTGTGGCGCAACGGATAACGCGCCTGACTACGGATCAGGAGATTCCAGGTTCGAATCCTGGCAGGCTCGTATCTTTTTTAATTTTATTTATATTTTGCAAATCACTTCTTATTATGAGTACTTAACAAGTTTAAATGAGGGCCTGTGGCGCAACGGATAACGCGCCTGACTACGGATCAGGAGATTCCAGGTTCAAATCCTGACAGGCTCGTATCTTTTTAAAATTTATTTATATTTTGCAAATCACTTCTTATTATGAGTACTTTACTAGTTTAAATGAGGGCCTGTGGCGCAACGGATAACGCGCCTGACTACGGATCAGGAGATTCCAGGTTCGAATCCTGGCAGGCTCGTATCTTTTTTAATTTTATTTATATTTTGCAAATCACTTCTTATTATGAGTACTTAACAAGGTTAAATGAGGGCCTGTGGCGCAACGGATAACGCGCCTGACTACGGATCAGGAGATTCTAGGTTCGGATCCTGGTAGGCTCGTAACTTTTTTAATTTTATTTATATTCTGCAAATTACTTCTTATTATGAGTACTTAACAAGTTTATATGAGGGCCTGTGGCGCAACGGATAACGCGCCTGACTACGGATCAGGAGATTCCAGGTTCAAATCCTGACAGGCTCGTATCTTTTTAAAATTTATTTATATTTTGCAAATCACTTCTTATTATGAGTACTTTACTAGTTTAAATGAGGTCCTGTGGCGCAACGGATAACGCGCCTAACTACAGATCAGGAGATTCCAGGTTCGAATCCTAGCCGGCTCGTTTCTTCGTAAATTTTATTTATATTTTGCAAATCACTTGTTGTTATGAGTACTTTACAAGGGTAACCGAGGGCCTGTACCGCAACGGATAACGCGCCTGACTACGAATCAGGAGATTCCAGGTTCGAATCCTGGCAGGCTCGTAACTTTTTAAATTTTATTTATATTTTGCATAACACTTGCTATTATGAGTACTTAACTAGTTTAAGTTAGGGCCTGTGGCTAAACGGATAACGCGCCTGACTGCGGGGCAGGAGGTACCAGGCTCGAATCCTGGCAGGCTCGTAACTTTTTTAAGTTTATTTATATTTTGCAAAACACTTTCTATTATGCGTAATTTACTAGTTTAAGTGAGGGCCTGTGGCGCAACGGATAACGCGCCTGACTACATATCAGGAGATTCCAGGTTCGAATCCTGGCAGGCTCTTAACTTTTTAAATTTTATTTATATTTTGCAAAACACTTTCTATTATGCGTAATTTACTAGTTTAACTGAGGGCATGTGGCGCAACGGATAACGCGCCTGACTACGGATCAGGCGATTCCAGGTTCGAATCCTGGCAGGCACGTAACTTTTTAAATTTTATTTATATTTTGCAAAACACTTGTATTATGCGTAATTTACGAGGTCGGCCCGACCTCGTCAGGCGATCAATTAAAAGTGGTCGTTTGTGGTGATTGGACCGATGTCGGTACGATCTTTCAATTCGATCATGAAGATAATAAATTTTATAGATTATAAAATAGATTAAAAAATCTAGTGACAAGCCCTGTGATGAGTGAAACGAAGTTTTCTATTTATTTAAACTTAATAAGCTTAAAGATTTCTGAAATGTAGCATGGAATACATTTATCAAGAATATATAATCCTAATATTTTCAAAATCGATAAAGATTTTGTCGAATCCATTAATTTTAACCGCGAACTTCATAATCGAAAACATTGCAATAACAGAGTTTCTTCAAAGTTCCGTTGGGTGCCCACTCAAGTGTCGACCTCCTCACATGACCAGGTTCTAAATTACGAGGCGTAATTGGCGGTGTTAAAGCTCCTAAAGGAGGCCAGAAATATGCAGCCGGAAACGATTACATTACGCAGGTCGCAGAGTTTTACACGTGAGTGTGAGGAACCGTCGGTCAAGCAACTACGGTAAGTAAATTTATCTTTTTTAAGTGTTTTGGTCTTTCTCTTAAAATACCACTAATGCGATTTGTTTAGCTTAATTTCGTGGTCTATCAAAACCAGAAAGTATGCACGATTTAGTATCAGATTTTGTTATTTAGGCTTCTGACCTTATCAGACGATTTCGAGTAAGATTCAAGACATTCATTTGTGTCTATCCTGCATGGGCTTAGCGCGTTAAGTGCTTATGAGTAATTTCATGTAACTGTAGTGTAAGTCACAATTTAAGAGGAGATTAAAAACTTTTTAAATTTGAAAAATAAATCAAAATAAATAAAGCTTGTTACATTATTTAGTTTTAATAAGTGTAGATCAGCTATTCCACTAATTTTTTTTCATTTAATGTTAAAAGTTGTAGTAATAATCACTTTTTACACATGTGACTTACATTACAGAAAGGATAATTTTGTATGGAATTTGCCTTATGTAAACTACCGAACGAGTTTAGCCTCTGACTTCCAAAAAGTTGATGATTTAATGAATTAAATATTCGAGACAAAAAAAAACAACGACAAAAAACATCGACAACAAAAATTAAATATTCGAGGTTGAAAACTGCTTATTTTATGCTAGTAATGAGTTTAACACGAATTAAAATTATGTTTCGCAGCCAAATGAAAACTGAAAACTAACAAAAGTACACTTAACCATTGATTGCAATTTTACTATTAATTAAAGTAAGTATTCAATATAGGGTGAATATGACATGCAAGATCTCACTTAAAATTTCGTTTTTTTTTATTCTTTTAATCAATTTTTGAAGTAAAGTAATTTATTTTACCAAGACCTATATTAAGCTGGAGGGCCCAATTGATTCGCCTTGCTTGCAGAAGGTCCTAGGTTCAGTTATCGCAGGTGTCGGCTCGTCACTTGACTGTGGTTGTTAATTACGACGCCTGTCGCAATAGCCCTCGTGATTTTTTTTATATTTGATATTTTTTCCTTATTCTTATTTAAAATGCTATATAATAGGCTAAAATGTGGAAATTATTTGACAGAAATTTAAAGAAACATAAACCAAAAAAAAAAATTTCTATGAAACAATGGTGAAGTTATATATTTTCTTTGTTTATTGGCTTTCAATTCAATAAT
This sequence comes from Oedothorax gibbosus, assembly GCA_019343175.1. Classification (NCBI taxonomy): domain Eukaryota; kingdom Metazoa; phylum Arthropoda; class Arachnida; order Araneae; family Linyphiidae; genus Oedothorax; species Oedothorax gibbosus. The sequence goes on from JAFNEN010002372.1 coordinate 4,067, forward strand.
TAGTGATGTCGTGTAGCTTTAGTTAGCGACGTTAATTCAACCTAACCTTGTAATTTTAAGACCTCGAATTAAGATTTTTACTTTTTCGAAAATGAAGAAAAGTTAGTTAATTTCCATTGTAACGAACTGGTTTAAAAAACAGGATGTTCTTCTACTTCACATCAACCTCTATCGATGAAAATTTTCCATCGCTATCGTCGCAGTCAACGTGTTAAGTGATCTAATGCATTGCATATTTGCTTATCAGGAAAAAATACTGATTTTTTAAAATCTTTGATAATAAATAATTCTTTATTGCATGAAAAATTATGTTTAGATCAATGTTTATGAAATTCAAATAGTTAAGTGGCATTTTAAATAATTTATAGTATTAAAGTTTGTTTTTCTACATTTTAATGATTTAAAATATACTTGGATGTTAGCTAGTTATAAATATAAGTCTATTAAAGTGTAGTATTTTCACTGTTTATACTTATTTTGTTAATTTTTGCTTTCAGCTGCTGTGAGACTGCACATTTTTAGGAAACAACACACATGTGATAGAAAGGGAACATCTTCAGGGCTTAGACTACTAAGTATTACATTTATATGTACTGTATTTCTATTGCTACCTGTCATTTTATTAATAAAATATTAGTAATTCAAGTAGCGTTTCTTTTTTCTTGTGTTTAAAATAAATTTTTGAGTGTCCACATGCTTGCAGGTTTTAGGAAGTTTTAAATTAAGTGGAGTTCAATAGGTAGCTGTTAAACAAGGTAGGTAATGAATTTGACAAAGTCGTAAAAAAAATTTGAAATAAAAAAAAATTCTACTAGACAGCGGCTTATATGAAATAATGGAGAAATTACTTTGCTTCAATGGTTTTCTAATAAAAGGGTTAAGCTCCAAAATACCTTCAAGGCTTTAGTTGCATTGGTAGGTTTTCGGTTCAGCATCGGCAGCATGTTGGTAAAACCTTGGGTAGGAACCGTTATTACGTACGGAATGCGTTGGAATCTACAAGATAAACATCGGGTAGACGACGGCGGAAGACAAAAAATGCATTGGTAAGTCCTCGGTTTAGCATCGGGAGCATGTTGGGTAGATACCGTTAATACGCAGGAAAGACGTTGGAATCGATTCGGCTAAGCATTGGGTAACCGCCTGCACGTAGGCAAATGGTCGCAAGATAATCGGTTTACGGTCGTATAATAACGCAAGTTAGGTTGGCGTGACGTGGGTAAATCGTCGCGCGTGGAATTGGCAAGAAGTCGCTGCGATGGTCAAATCCAATCAATAACCGACGATTTGTAGTTGCAAAAAGGGTGGTAACTAGTCGCCGACGATTGGCGAAAGGTCGTATATGGTACATCGGCCCGATGCACTGCCGATTGGCATTTCCGATCTCTTGCCGACATACCAAAATGCGTCGGTAAGTGGTCGCACCTAATTGGCAAATGGTCGCTCGCCAAGGACGAAACGCAGCCGCTGCGATGGACATCGCCCACATTTTTCCGATGTGATCGGCATGATGTCGCAGAATGCATTGCGACTTTTGGCCGATGCTCGGCCAACGATTATTTGCTGCTTGGGAAGTCGCTGCGATGGTTAAATCGATCAATAACCGACGATTTGGGGTCGCAAAAGGGGCGGCAACTAGTCGCCGACGATTGGCAAAAGGTTGTGTTTTGTACATCGGCCCCATGTGCTGCCGATTGTCATTTTCGATCTCTTGCCGACTACCAAAATGCGTCGGTAAGTGGTCGCACATGATTGGCAAATGGTCGCTTGCCAAGGACGAAACGCAGCCGCTGCGATGGACATCCCCAATCCCTTTCCGACGTGTCGGCTCGATGTCGCAGCATTTTTTTGCGACGTTAGGCCGATGCTCGGCCAACCGATTATTTGCTGCTAGGGTACTTTACAAGATTAAATTAGGGCCAGTGGCGCAATGGATAACGCGCCTGACTACGGATCAGGAGATTCCAGGTTCGAATCCTGGCAGGCTCGTAACTTTTTAAATTTTATTTATATTTTGCAAAACACTAGCTATTTTGAGTACTTAACTAGTTTGAATGAGGGCCTGTGGCGCAACGGATAACGCGCCTGACTACGGATCAGGAGATTCCAGGTTCGAATCCTGGCAGGCTCGTAACTTTTTAAATTTTATTTATATTTTGCAAAACACTAGCTATTTTGAGTACTTAACTAGTTTGAATGAGGGCCTGTGGCGTAACGGATAACGCCTGACTACGGATCAGTAGATTGCAGGTTCAAATCCTAGCAGGCTCGTATCTTTTTAAGTTTTATTTATATTTTGCAAATCACTTGTTATTATGAGTACTTTACCAGCCTAAATGAGGGCCTATGTTGTGTCACTACACAACAAGCTAAATGTAAGACCAACCTATATATCTAATTTTTCTAAGTAATTAAAATTTAACATTTCAATTTGAACGATTTGGTTTTAAAAAATAAATATTGGTAACTGAAATAAGTCTTATAATACTGATTTTTCTTTTAAAAAACAAATACTTTTATGCAATCACTCAATTTTGTCTCAATAGAAATATTTGACATGTATTTTCCAATAGTGTTGAGTTTGTTTGACAACTATATTTTTCATTATGTGAGGTTATAGCTTTTGCAAAGGTTATCTAGGTATTTTATTAATTATTTAGCTGCTGTGGAACAAGTTGCATGTGAGAACACATTTAATTTTAAATTCCGCTTTATTTGCGATTTTTTCTTTGTCTTTTTATGCCTTTTAACAAGTTACCAGTTGCCATGTGCTGATCAACAGTGTGAGATTTTTTCACTACCAGGCTTCAAATCGGACATTTTTGTGCATCTTCTTCACGGCATCCATCTTGTCCAGACAACGTCACTCTTCGTTGTTCCCGCGCTTTTCCCTCAGCCAATAGCCATCCCATTCTACAATTACATCATGGAGTCATGTGACTGACAGGGGCCAATAACATCGGGCTCTGGGCAGTTTGGAGGGGGACGACTCGGGAAAAAGATAGTCATTAGAACTGGAGCACTTGAAATAGCAAGTGGTTGAAAGAGGGGAATGCTTCTTCGCTGGTGACGAGTAGACGTAAGAAAAGATGTCGCGGTGCCCTAAAAACGTGGGACGAAAAAAGCCGGTCCACTTGCTGGACTGAGGAATTTGCAAAATTTCTACCATCGTGCCATGGATGAGGACTTCAGATAAGCATTTTATTCCAACTAACCCCTCTTTTCTTTTCTTGCTTGTATATGACCGTTGAGATCTCATTTTTTTTTTGCCGTTAAAATTTGTGTTTTTACGCCTATCACGTGGCTATGCCACTGGTTTATCATAAATGCGCCATAAGCGCGAGGCGTGTGTTAAGCTTAAATATTCTCTATGATAAATAATTTTTTTTTTTTACTTCCGATTTTATAGTTAGTCGTTTGATATTTTTTTTTATTTATTCCACATGCAGCTTGTAGGATTTAGATTTTCATGATGTATTGCCTAAATGTTTTATAAACATGTTCACTGTTCAGTATACTTGCCTAAATTGCTGTAAATCACAGTTCTCAACCATTTATTTAATTTAAATTGTTGTATATCATAAATTCACATAGACTCTAATCTTAGGCCTCATATTATCCACACACCATGTTTTCTATATGAGAATGTAAAGTAACCTGTCTTTAGAGATTACAATATATGCATTGATGTTATAATCTATTTTAATTAAAGATTCGAATATATTTTACACTCTTAATAATTGTCTTCAGTTAAATTGCTTGTTCACTATGTAAGAATTTAGGCCTAGCAACCATGCTTAACTTTAAAAATTGAATATTATGTTACTAGAACATTTCAAGTATGCTAAAGAGATATTGATTGTAAAATGAAGAGTGATATTAATAAATTTCTGATTTATTTAAAAATGTAAAACCTGTGTTATGTTTATTTCTGCAAATTTATTTGTTCACACAGATCTTCAGGAAAACCTGGTTATTTTAGGAAATTTTATTTAATTGATGTTTAGTGCATGTACACACTTTTGTTTCATTTGGCCTTATTATGATTCTGCTATTAATCAAAATTGACTTAAGCTTAACTTTGTGTAACTCTCTTAATTATCCTTTTTCTTATTTTATTTTTGTGTAAAATCTGTGTGGACTTCTGTTGATTATTTCAACACCACATAAAGATTTTTGGTGCCGTGGCTGCCACGTTTTTAAAAACTGAGACTGTGTGACAGGTGAATTTGGAGATTTAATTAATATGTGAACACTAGATATTTATTTTTTTCTTTCTGCTCAACTCTACACAGGACAAGGTTGGTATAATTTTCTTTTGTGACATTATTTTGGGGAGCTATTTGCTATTTAACTACAAACATGAATCAAAATCCCCCACCACCCGACATTCAAAACCCTCCGGTATTAGGAATACAACCCCCCCCTCAACCCCCTGAGGTCTTGACCAATCCCTTCTTACTCGCATCAATCCCTCCACTTAGTGGTAAAAACCACGGGGATTTTTTCGAAACTTTAGATGCAATGGGAAATCTGTCGAATTGGTCGAATGACCAAAAGTTAGTGATAACCAGGTTAAAACTGGAAGGACCAGCCCGAGTGTTTTTCATGTCAACACTAAGAGATCAGGTGAACATTACTTTTCAAGAGCTGAAAACAGCTATTGCACACATTTCACACCTTGCATCACTATAGCCCAGGGAATATCCAAACTTACTCGGCAATTCAGGGACCAAGTGAATCAGTGCAAGATTTTGCTGTAAGAGTGGAAGGTTTGGCAAAAAGCACAAATGCCCCCGCTGATTTCACTACACAACTCATATTCTCTCAATTCATATCTGGACTGAGACAGGACATAAAAACACAAATTCACATCCAAAACCCTAGAGATTTCACTGAGGCACTTCAAACTGCGATCAGAGTAGAGAAGGCATTTAAAGACATAACACAAAAATGTCAACAGTCTTGAAGCTTCGGCTTCGGCTGCCACAAGGGCTCACGAGTCAGACAAAAATGCATTCATAACTGTAATGAAGCACTCAATAATATGGTAGATCTTTGGCAAAGCAGGTAGAGGATTTAGCACTAACAGATGCAACCTCAAACAAACCCAAAATAATTTGCCAATTTTGTAACAATGTGGGTCACTCTATAGAAGCCTGCAGAAAAAGCTCTATTGTGAGCAGTGCCGCAAACAAGGCCATAGCATACAAAACTGTTTCCGGCGCAACCGCCAAAACATGCCTCAGGGACAACAGCACCAAGTGCCGAGTAATTTCCCCCACCCACCCCCACCTTTTCAACATGGGTATCCACCAAACTCCGACATACCCTCTGAATGATCAACACATAGCTATAACTTTTCTTTTAACCATGCACTTATAAACCACTTGCCCATTGTGCCTATTTTGATTGATGGTGTACAATTTAATGCACTTATCGACAGCGGTGCCAGCATAAATGTGGCATCAGGTGAGATTTTACGGCAAATACACAGTTTTAGTGAGGAAGACGCACACACCAACATAACAATAATGACAGGCATATCTGTAAACATTTCTAGAAGCATAAATTGTAAAATAAAGTTGGGTGAACAGAACTTCCAAACAAACTTTTTCATGACTGATCGACCGTTATCACCAAACTTTCAAATCATTTTGGGTTTACAATTTTTATGTGCATATGGTTTTGAAATTAATTTCAGAGAAAAGATTGTTTGTAACGAAAACACTAGGGTGAGTTGGGAAAAAACTCCCACTCATAACAATCAAAGTCAGAATCCTGTAAACACAAACAGAGAAACCGAGGAAAACATAAATCAAACCAATAATGTAAACTTTGGCATTTTAACAACAAAAACAAAAATTCCCCCTCGCTCTCAGAAAATGGTACAACTTAGAATATCAAAGAGGGAAAACATTAATGTAAATGATGTGTTGCTTATTGAACCAAATAATGCGCTTAGAGAAACTACATATTTAGTGGCAAATGCCATATCAGCAGTAACTGACACACACTTATGTCATGCACAAATTTTAAACCCCACTGATCAAACTTTAACATTAAATAAAAACACAAAGTTGGTATCACTTGTGCCTTTGGATGTTGATAATCTAGACCTATCAAAACATGTAAACACTATAGAAATTCAGGAGGATAAAGATTTTAACACTAAATTTAATTTGGAACATTTGCAACACGAAGAGAAGGAAAAAAATAACACTACTCCTAAATGAATTCAAATACATTTTTGCCAACAACATCAGTCAGTTAGGTAATTGTGACATTGTACAACATCAAATACATCTAACAGATAACATACCTACACGACAGAAGCCATACAAAGTTCCTTATCACCTAAAAGGTGAAATGAATAAACAGATCAATGAACTATTAGATGCTGGCATAATTGAACCATCCACTTCATCATATGCAGCACCAGTCTTATTGGTAAAGAAATCAGATGGATCTTTTCGCCTTTGTGCTGATCTCAGAAAGATTAATGCAAAAACTTTACCAGATAATTTTCCAATACCAAATATGTCCGAAATGATAGACTTGCTCTCTGGAGCCAAATATTTTTCGTCACTTGATTTAACAAGTGGCTTTCACCAAATGTCAATGCATCCAAGTTATGCACATTTAACAGCTATTGCCACTGAAGCTGGCCACTTTCAATTTAGGCGCATGCCATTTGGACTTAAAAATGCAAGCTCGAGTTTTCAAAGACTAATGAGCATTGTACTTTCTGGTTTATCACACTTACAAATTGCTGTGTATATTGATGATGTGATCATTGCAAGCAACACAATTGAAGAACACATAGATAAGTTAAGAGTCGTTTTCCAGAGACTAGATCAGGCAAATCTTAAATTAAAACCTAAAAAGTGTTCTCTGTTAAAGAATGAGGTTACATACCTAGGTCACAGAGTAAAAGAAGGACAGGTTGAACCTGATCCACGTAATATTGAATCAATAACAATGTCATTACCCCCTAAAACGAAAAAACAAGTACGAGCATTTTTGGGACTAACTGGGTTCTACAGAAAATTCATACCTAATTACTCAAAGATAGCCCTTCCCCTAACAAACCTTACTAAGGAATCTTGCAGTTTTAATTGGACAGCCCTTGAGCAAGATGCCTTTAACAAATTGAAGGATTCCCTTACTTCACAACCATGTTTAAATCTCCCTGATTTCTCTAAGCCATTTGCTTTATGCACAGATGCTAGCAAATATGCTTTGGGAGCTGTACTTATACAGGAAGATGAAGATGGATTTCCTCACCCCATAAGCTTTGCTTCTAGAAAATTAAATCCCCCAGAGATTAACTATTCTGTTTTTGAAAAAGAGGCATTAGGGGTAGTCTTTGGTATTAACCATTTTAAACAATACTTATATGGGAAAGAATTCATTGTTTATTGTGACCAACAAAGTTTATCACACATATTCAAACTTAAAGACCCAACATCTAGAATAGCTAGATGGATTTTAACCCTTCAGGAATACACACACAAAATTGTACACAAACCAGGAAGATTAAATCAAATGGCCGACTACTTATCAAGAGCTAAATTTAATGAACACACAGACATTCCAAATGAAACTGTTCCTAAACAGGTAAACAATATAAACATTGAGTCTTACAATCTAAACTCCTTAAATACAGACGAGATCATACAAGCCCAATTAAATGATGATACTTGCAAGAAAATAATACATAAACTTAACAACAATATTCCTTTCCCACCCTCCTCGCCAAAATTTTTCATAAACAATGGTATGCTCATGTGTGGGCCCAAAACAAATAAACCTAGAGACCAAAATAGACTGGTGGTTCCACAAAATTTAATTCATTTAATTTTGACAACTTGTCATGATAATAGTGCAGTTGCTCACCCGGGACTTTCGAGAACCCTACACAGAGTAAAGAGTAATTTCTTTTGGTATGGGTTGTACAAACGAGTTAAAAACTATGTGGCCTCTTGCCCATCTTGCATTGAAAGACGAGGTTTTGCAAAGCCAACGAAGGCTCCAATTCAGAAAATCCCAACACCCAGCCGTCCATTTGAGAAAGTGAGTATTGATGCGGTTGGACCTCTGGTCACATCAAAACATGGAAATAAATACATATTGGTCTTAACTGACTACTTTACTAGATATCCAGAGGCCTATGCTGTACCAGATATACAGAGCAATACTGTTGCGCGTGTACTCATTGATTTCATTTCTCGTCATGGGCTAATGCAGGTTTTATATTCAGATCGTGGAAGTAATTTTTTGTCGGTGGCTATGTCGGAGGTTTACAGGGTCTTAGGCATTTCAAAGCTACACACTGTGAGCTATAACCCAGCCGGAAATGGACTGGTGGAACGAGTAAACAAAACATTAATCGATTCTTTAAGTCATCTGGTAAGCCAAACACAAGAGGACTGGTGTGAACATATACCATTGGCACTTTTGGCTTTTCGAACAGCCTTTCACCGAACAATTCAGGAAACCCCTGCTTTTCTCGCCCATGGGCGGGACCTCATGATGCCTTATGATCTAATTTTTTCTGAAAAATTTCAAACATATAATGACACTCCAACATATGCCCAGAATTTGGTTTCAAGGCTGCAAACGACCTTCGAAATAGTAAAATCAAATCTTGAAAAGGCTGCGGATGATCAAGTGTCATGTTCAAAGGACAGAAAATACAAAAACATTACAGTAGGTGACACAGTATACTTGCACACGCCGAAAATAAGGGTGCACACCTCAAAGAAATTAGCCAAACAAAACAAAGGGCCCTACAGAGTAATGAAACAATTTTCACCTGTCCTATTCGAAATAGCCTTGGTCGCTGACCCTAAGAAGATAGAGAAAGTTCACATAAACAGACTCATTAAAGCCATAATTAGAAGTCCATTCCCTGTCACGCAAATTGGAACACATGAAAACATTCCAGACGAAACACAGGAAATCACTTCAAACCACTATGTGCCACACACTGATGATGAACTCAGAAAACTCTATCCTGCGCTATTACAAATTAATGAGGAAAGTTTAATTTATAGTCAGTACCAAGCACCCGGTTTCACACATAAATTCCCAGATATAGTTAGAAATCCAGACAACCCAGACGCAAACACTGATTTGGATGACCTCTCAGATGATTCCAGTGTTTCGGTACCATCAATTGCTAATCCCCCTCAACATTCCCATAACTTGCGGCCTAGAAATAATAATGGCTTTGTTAAATATAGGATATGATATATATATATTTTTTTGTTCAAAATTTGGGGATAGGATTTTTTTAAAAATTTTGAACGCTTCATGTTTTTTTTATTGTAATTATTTTTGTTCTGCCTTTGAGTTGAAATAAATTGAAATTTGAGTTCGAATTGAACTTCAGAGATAAAATTTTTTTTTTCGTCCTTTTGTTTATCTTATACTTAAGGGATATTTTGATCATGCACTTCAACTTCAAATACTGTATCTTGTATGCTGACGCTTTTCTATTGTATTGGAGCATGGATTCTGGACGCAGAATTCCCTTCTGTAAATTTGCTGCTGGTCAATGAAGTTACGGAACTCTTGTGCATTGATAGAGCCTCATCATGAAGAAGCTGTCTTGTAAAAACTGTAAAAATATCTTCCGTGCCCTTTTTATGTACTGGAGTGCATTTTCTGGATATCCCGTGCGCGCGTGTATTTGGACTTTTTAGTAGGAACATAAATTTCATGTTTTCTTTTGTTTCTACGACATGTTTATTTTTTTTATGCTTTGAAAACTTAACTAATGTGAGTTAATTACTACTTCGTTTATGATCTTTGCTAGGGATAGGTTGTTCCTTCCTCTTGGGATTTTCTTGGTTAAGATTTTGGGATAACTGTTTTAACTGGGTTAACATTCTCCTTTCAGTATTTTCAGTTTTTTTTTTCCTGTTCTGTGTGGGAGTTGAGTTGAAGTGACTGTCATTTTATAAAAAAGATGTGTTTCTTGGAAACCAGATAAATACTGTTTTGTGAAAGTTATGTGAACCTGTACTGTCTTGTGTTTTGTTTAATATTGTGAGTTTTGTGTATTTTACAAAAAAAAATTTAATTCTTAAATTTTTTTTTCCATAAAAGGGAAGGTTAATCAAAATCTTTATGTGGTGTTGAAATAATCAACAGAAGTCCACACAGATTTTACACAAAAATAAAATAAGAAAAAAAGATAATTAAGAGAGTTACACAAAGTTAAGCTTAAGTCAATTTTGATTAATAGCAGAATCATAATAAGGCCAAATGAAACAAAAGTGTGTACATGCACTAAACATCAATTAAATAAAATTTCCTAAAATAACCAGGTTTTCCTGAAGATCTGTGTGAACAAATAAATTTGCAGAAATAAACATAACACAGGTTTTACATTTTTAAATAAATCAGAAATTTATTAATATCACTCTTCATTTTACAATCAATATCTCTTTAGCATACTTGAAATGTTCTAGTAACATAATATTCAATTTTTAAAGTTAAGCATGGTTGCTAGGCCTAAATTCTTACATAGTGAACAAGCAATTTAACTGAAGACAATTATTAAGAGTGTAAAATATATTCGAATCTTTAATTAAAATAGATTATAACATCAATGCATATATTGTAATCTCTAAAGACAGGTTACTTTACATTCTCATATAGAAAACATGGTGTGTGGATAATATGAGGCCTAAGATTAGAGTCTATGTGAATTTATGATATACAACAAATTAAATTAAATAAATGGTTGAGAACTGTGATTTACAGCAATTTAGGCAAGTATACTGAACAGTAAATATGTTTATAAAACATTTAGGCAATACATCATGAAAATCTAAATCCTACAAGCTGCATGTGGAATAAATAAAAAAAAAAATATCAAACGACTAACTATAAAATCGGAAGTAAAAAAAAAAATATTTTATCATAGAGAATATTTAAGCTTAACACACGCCTCGCGCTTATGGCGCATTTATGATAAACCAGTGGCATAGCCACGTGATAGGCGTAAAAACACGAATTTTAACGGCAAAAAAAAATGAGATCTCAACGGTCATATACAAGCAAGAAAATAAAAGAGGGGTTAGTTGGAATAAAATGCTTATCTGAAGTCCTCATCCATGGCACGATGGTAGAAATTTTGCAAATTCCTCAGTCCAGCAAGTGGACCGGCTTTTTTCGTCCCACGTTTTTAGGGCACCGCGACATCTTTTCTTACGTCTACTCGTCACCAGCGAAGAAGCATTCCCCTCTTTCAACCACTTGCTATTTCAAGTGCTCCAGTTCTAATGACTATCTTTTTCCCGAGTCGTCCCCCTCCAAACTGCCCAGAGCCCGATGTTATTGGCCCCTGTCAGTCACATGACTCCATGATGTAATTGTAGAATGGGATGGCTATTGGCTGGAGGGAAAAGCGCGGGAACAACGAAGAGTGACGTTGTCTGGACAAGATGGATGCCGTGAAGAAGATGCACAAAAATGTCCGATTTGAAGCCTGGTAGTGAAAAAATCTCACACTGTTGATCAGCACATGGCAACTGGTAACTTGTTAAAAGGCATAAAAAGACAAAGAAAAAATCGCAAATAAAGCGGAATTTAAAATTAAATGTGTTCTCACATGCAACTTGTTCCACAGCAGCTAAATAATTAATAAAATACCTAGATAACCTTTGCAAAAGCTATAACCTCACATAATGAAAAATATAGTTGTCAAACAAACTCAACACTATTGGAAAATACATGTCAAATATTTCTATTGAGACAAAATTGAGTGATTGCATAAAAGTATTTGTTTTTTTAAAAGAAAAATCAGTATTATAAGACTTATTTCAGCTACCAATATTTATTTTTTAAAACCAAATCGTTCAAATTGAAGTGTTAAATTTTAATTACTTAGAAAAATTAGATATATAGGTTGGTCTTACATTTAGCTTGTTGTGTAGTGACACAACACCTGTGGCGCAACGGATAACGCGCCTGACTACGGATCAGGAGATTCCAGGTTCGAATCCTGGCAGGCTCGTAACTTTTTAAATTTTATTTATATTTTGCAAAACACTAGCTATTTTGAGTACTTAACTAGTTTGAATGAGGGCCTGTGGCGCAACGGATAACGCGCCTGACTACGGATCAGGAGATTCCAGCTTCGAATCCTGGCATGCTCGTAACTTTTTAAATTTCATTTATATTTTGCAAATCACTTGTTATTATGAGTACTTTACAAGGGTTACTGAGGGCCTGTGGCGCAACGGATAATGCGCCTGACTCCGGATCAGGAGATTCCAGGTTCGAATCCTGGCAGGCTCGTAACTTTTTAAATTTTATTTATATTTTGCAAAACACTAGCTATTTTGAGTACTTAACTAGTTTGAATGAGGGCCTGTGGCGTAACGGATAACGCCTGACTACGGATCAGTAGATTGCAGGTTCAAATCCTAGCAGGTTCGTATCTTTTAAAATTTAATTTATATTTTGCAAACACTT
>JAFNEN010002373.1:0-14356 GCA_019343175.1 Oedothorax gibbosus
AAAACCCCTTTTTAAAAACCCTTTTTTTAAAAATTTAGGTTTTTTGGTAAAAATTAAAAAGATTCCTTTAAATGGGACCCAGCTTTCTAAAAGCAAAAAAAATTTTGAGAAAAACATAGGAAAAAAAAAAAAGGGAAAAAAAAACGGAAAAAGTTTGGGGGAGAGAAAAAAAAAAAAAGACGGAAAACAAATTTTAAGGGGGAAACCCCATAGGGGAGAAAGGTTTTAAAAAAAAAAAAAACCCCCCAAAGGGAAAAGGAAAAAAACCCCAAGAAAGGGCCCGGGGGGGAAAAACCCCTTTTTAAAAAAGTGGGAAAAAAAGGGTTTTTTTGGGGGGGAAAGGGGCTAAGGGTCTGAAAGCTAAAAAAAAAACCCAAAAATTTTGGGAAAAAAATACCCCTTAGAGAAAAAAAGGGAAAAAAAAAATTAATTTTAGGTTTTAAAGTCCCCCCAAAGGGCCCCTTTTTTTTCCCGGTTTTTGAAAAAAGAAAAAAAATCCGGGAAAAAAAAAACTAGGGGGAAAACCCCCCCCCAAAAAAAAAGAAGGGGGAAAAATTTGGGGGAAAAAAAGTTTAAAAATTTCCCGAAAAAATTTCTTTTTAAAAATAAAGGGGCCCCGAATTAAAAATTTTAAAAAAAAAAATTTAATTCCCCCAAAGGGGGAACCCGTGGGAAAAAAAAGGGGGGTGGGTTTCGGTTTGGCCCATTTTTGGGAAGGGTGAAACCCAAAAAAGTAGAAAAAAAAAAGCAAAAAGAAAAAAAAACAAAAAAAAAAAGAAATGCCCCCCTTTTTTTACTAAAAAGCCCCATCCCAAAAAAAGGGGGAAAAAACAGGGGAAAAATTTTTAAAAAAATCCCTAAAAAAAATTGTTTTCGGGGTATTTTAAAAGTGGGGGGAAAAGGTGGGAAAAAAAAACAAAAAAAATATTTTAAAAACCTTACCCGGGTCCCCCCCTTTGGGGAAAAAAAAAAAAAAGGGGGAAAAAGGTTTTTTTGGATTTTTTCCCCAAAAAAAAAAACGGTTTTACCCCAAAGGGGGAAGGGGTTTAAAGGGGAACAAACCCCCTTAAAAAATTTTTTGGGAAAATTTAGGACCCCCCTTCCCCCGGGTTTTGGCCACTAAAAAATTAAAAAAAAAGGGTTTTTCAAAAAAAAAAAAAACCCCTGGGGGGGTTTTCCCCCCCCCCCCCCTTCCCCCAAAATTTTTGGGAAAATAATAAAACAAAAAAAACCCCCTTAAAATTTTTTTTTTTTTTTCCCGGGGGAAAAAGTTTTAAAGGCCCATGGGGGCCCAAGGGCCCCCCGGGGCCCCGTTTTTAAAATTTTTCCTGAAAGGGAAAAAAACCCCCTTTTAAAAAAAAAAAATTTCCCTAAAGAAAACCCCAAAAATTTAAAAAACCCCCCCCTTTTTTAAAAAAACCCCTTAAAAAAAAAAAATTTTGTTTAAAAAATTTTTCAAAAGGGAAATCTTGGGGTTTAAAAACCCCCAAGAAAGGGGGAAAAAAAAAATTTGGGGGAAAAAAAAAACTTAAAATTTTCCCAAAAATATTGTCCCACGATGGCTTAAACCAAATTAAAATTAAAAAAAAAAGGGTTTTTTTGAATGGAGATTAAAGGGGGGGGCCCAAAAATAAATTTAGGGGCTTTATTTTCCAAAAGGGGGTTTTTTTTTAAAAAATCCACTTTCTAAAGATGGGGAGATGGGTTTTTTTACGGGGCACCCCCCCACTGTGCCCGTAAAAAATTAAAATGGGGAGAAGCCAAAAAATTTGAAATTTTTTCTAAAGTTTAATTTCCCCAAAAAAAAAACCAAAAAAAAAAACTTTGGGTTTTAAAATTAAATCCCAAACCCAAAAAAAACAGGGAAAAAAAAACCCCTTTTTCAATTTGTTTTTTTTTTTTTTCCCCCGGCCAAAAATTTAAAAAAAAAAAAAAAAAAAAAAAATGGGGGGATCCCCCCTTTTTTGGGAAAAAAGATTTGAAAAAAATTTTTAAAAAAAAAAATTTGGGGATTTAAAACCCTTAGAAGGGTTTTTTTTTCCCACCCAAAAAAGGTGCCAGGGTTAGTGGTTGGGAAAAGATAAAAAATGGGAAAAAAAGGCCCCTTTTAAAATTTGCTTTTTATTCCAAAAAGGGGGAAAAAAAAAAGTTTTTTTAAAAAAGTTTTAGAGGTTTATTTTTTTTAAAATTTGGGGGGTTTTTAAAAAAAAGGGGGGAAAAAATTGTTTAAAGGCCCCCCCCAAAAAAAGCCCCCTTAACCCCAAAAAAAAAAAACGCCCCAAAACCCCTTTCAAGTTAAAGGGCTAATTTTCTAAGGGGCGAAAAAAAAAAAAAAACCCTAATTTGGGGGCCAAAACCCTTAAAGGAAGGCCCCCCTTTTATTTAAAAAAAGGGGTTTAAATTTTTTGTGTTTTTAAAAATTAAATTTCAGAAAAAGGGTTTTTTAAAACCCCAAAAAAACAAAAATTTTTTTTAAATTTCTACCCCGGAAAAAATTTTTAAAAAGGAAACCAAAAAAAGGGAAAAAAATTTTAAAACTTAAAAAAGGGAAAAAGAAGAAATTTAATGGGGGGGTTTTAAAAAAGCGCCTTTAAATTTTCCCCCCCCGATTTAAAATGAAAATGAAAATGGGAAATTTTCAATTTTTTGGGGCAAAAAAAAGTTTAAAAAAACCCCCGGGGATATTTTTTTTGGGGAAGGGATGGGTCAAAAAAATGGTTTGGTTTTTTTAAAAATAAAATGAAAAAACCCCCCTTGTTTTTTTTTTACGCCCTTTTAGGGCCCCCCGTGCGGTAAATTTTTCCCCGGGGTTTTTTTCAAGGAAAGGATTTACAAAAATTTCAAACCCGCCCCCCCCATCCCATTATAAAAAAGTTTTGGGGGAGTTTTTTTATCTTTATTTACTTTTAAAAATTTTTTTGGGAAAAAATTTTGGGAAAGGGGTTTTTTTTTGGAAAAATTAAAGGAAAGTTTACTGAAGAAAAGCAACTTACACTTCAAGATAACGCACCAAAAAATGATACACAATGCCAATAAACTCTTGTTTAATAGGAAATAAGAAAATAAGTCCAAAACGATTTTAGAAAGAGCAAGAGGTTGCAAAAAAAATCATCAAAGTTCAATTCGTAAAGAAATATACAGAAAAATCCAGCTACTAAAATGAGCGATATATCAATACTACGCCAATTTATAAATAAGCTAGTAGGGAACGTTCTATAGCTAGCTACAATTTGATATGCCGTCATTCTGCTACTCGTTAGCGCCGCGGTATAGCACATTTTGCACCTGTTCACTTAGCTATATACCAATATTTATCCTTTCTTAAAACTAAACATTTAAAATAGTAGATAATCGTTGAAGTGAGGTTTAACTATGATACTAGCAGAAACGCTCTTCTGCCTGTATTTCGATTACATATACAACATTTTAAAATTTAAATCTAACTTTTTAGTTGTTAGTTCTCAATCTCAAATTGTTAACACCTACAACTACAAGGATACACAAATAGTTAATTTTTAGCGAGGCTTTGGTATGACAAAAAATGAAAATGAATTATTATGCGACAGTGAACTGCTCACTGCTATAATAGCAAAGGTAACAAAAAGAAAGCACAAACACCTAAACCCAGAAGTTGGGAAAGACAGGACTCTCACAAAATGCAAGAGGTTGTTCAAAAAAGGGGCTAGTCCTGAGGTATTAACTGAGGTATTAATTAAATTAAAACAATCGCCAGAATATTATGAGTATTATATCCAACACTTTCTTCCAGCGTTGAATAAGGGACTAGACCAAGCAAAAAAAAAGGAAATAGAACAAGTAATTTCAGGAATTATTAGCCAGAGCAGCAATCCTGATAACATTGCTCAAAGTCGTAGAGGGAGTATAGAGAGTGAAGACAGTGGAGTCGAAAGCGGCAACAGTAGCGAAACTGAAGATGATCATAACGCTAGTAAGAAGCATTCAATCAGTAGTGCTAACACAATAAGTGAAGGGCAAGGAGTAGAGAAAGACAACGGGATGACGATTTTTACAATGGAAAAAAGGGGGGAAAAACGAAAAGCGGCCAAAACAGTTTGCGAAGCTTGAAAGATGATCCTGCTGATGAGAAATTGGATGCACCAATCTCCCGCACGGCAAATGAAGACCAAGAAGTGGAGAAAACCGACGGGATAACGAACAGGGAAAAATACTGATAAAAAATATTCAGAAAAGCAAATTTGAAAAGTGGAAATCAAGGGGGAAATTTTAAAAGAGTAAAACTGGAAAGGTTTTTGCCCACGGATATTAGCAAATGTAAAAAAAAGATAAAGAAGGAAATAATATTTTGCACCTAATAATAAAATCAAAGAGAAAACAAAAGTTTAATTTTTTAAATACAGTACTAGGGGTGTAAGTGAGAAAAAAGAAAATTTTAAAGGGGACAACTTGAAAAAAGCTTTTTTAAATGAATTAAAAATGGGGGGACGGTTCAAACCCACTGGGCAAAACAAAATTGTTTCTGTTTTTAAGTAACAAAAAGAAAAAAGAAAAAACATAGTTTTGTTTTTAAAAAAATTTACACCTAGAAAAAAACTTTATACCACACCTTAAACGAAAAACCCAATACAAGAGTAATCTGCTATACAATTGCTCAAAATTTAAGGAGCAAATATTGGAAAGATTTTTGCCAGTTTTTGGTTCCTGAAGAAAAAAAATTACAAGGCTTTAAAAAGAAGAAAAGCAAAAGACAATACTAAACCGTTAATTTTCTTAGAAGGAGTTAAGCAAGGGCAAGGAAAGAAATCTTAAATTAAAAGCCCAGAAAAATTTTAAAAAAAACCCCCAAAAACAGAAAACAAAAAACCAAAGAAAAAGTATAGAGGTATACCCCCTAAAAAATACTCCAGATAGTAATGATAATTATCAATTACATTCAGCAATTGAAAATAATGATAAAAAACTTTTTGAGGAATTACTACAGAAAGGGGCAGATATTAGCCTGAAAGACACAAATGGCAACAATGCCTTTTTTTTTCATCATATTTTCTTTTTACTGAAAAGGAGAGCCAAAAAAAAGTTTTTGCCATATTTTGAAAATTTGATTTTTTGGAATTTAGTAGAAAAAGGAGTGGGAATACCTTCAAAGATTTACAATTGAGAAAAGTTATAAAGCTAACCAACCCCGAAAGAAAACCGCCCCCTACGAAGTGGCGCTAAAAACAAAGCGAGGAAGGAAAGGGAACTAAAAAATCTAAAAGAAAGGAAAATTTTTTGACCAAAAGTTTTTTAGTTTATAGCCCAATACAACGGGAAGTTTTTTTTGCAAAAGCTTGGGGCCTAGAAAAATGGGCCCTTTTTAATCCCCTTTTTTCCCCCTTGGAGTTTGGAAGGTGAAAAATTTTTTGATACTAGAAAAGTAATTATCTAACTTTTTAATTGGTTTTTTAAAGAAATTTTCCGAAAGACTCCGCTAAAGGAAAAAAAAAGCCTAGAGAATTGGAAAGAGGGAACTTAAAAAGAATTTCCACTGTTAAAAACTCCTTTAAAAAAATTTCCCGTCCCCCCTTTTGGGTTAAAAGAACAGGTTTGCTTCTTAAGGGAAAGGCAAGCCCTCTACGAAATCCCATAAGGCCGCATTAAACAATAATGTTTGCTGGTTTTTTTGGAAAGGGAACTGCTGCTGCCTTTAAGGGCCCCCCCAAAAGGCAAAACCTGTAGCGGCCCCTTTGTTTTCATAGTTGGCTGCTTTTTAAAACTTGCCCAAATTTTTTTATTTTCCCCCTTTCAAACGGAAAGTCCCCCGTATTAGGGAAATTTTTCTTAAAAAAATCAAGTAATGAAACAAAGGACCATGTTGACAATAAACAACAGAGAAAACGTGCAAGAAGACCAAAAAGTGCAATGAAAGATACATCAACAAAATCTCCCGCAGATGTGTTAACAATATAAAACCCAGTTTAAAACCCTCTTTTTCTGGAAGCGGTGAAGTAATTTCATCGCCAAGAGATTTTTTTTCACCCCCTTTTTTTTTTTAATCAATTTTTTTCATTGGAATCCTGCCCCCTTTTTTTCTTTTCTTCAAGCCACGCTTTTAGTGTGGGTTCATCCAGTTTTTTTTGTCCCCCCTCACGTTTTTAGGAAAGTCCCTTTTCACGGAGCATGGGGCACCTCTTGGGGTCTCCCTTTTTTGATTTGGCTTTTCGCATTCCATGGTAATAACCGCCTTTTTTTGGGGATCAGGTTTTTTGCAAGTTTTCCAAAAGCTTCAACTAAATCACTTTTCCACATCAATACTGCGATCCCTCAAGTGAAATATTCAGGCAATCATTTTTTGCTACCTTTTTTTTTATAGCTTTTTTACCTTCTTCTAAAACTTCAGCAACACGGAAACACTGATGCGTACTTTTGCATAGTGTTCTGCATTTCGCTGCGTATTTTTGCCACCCTAAACTTTCCAGAAGCAAATCGCATTTTATTAAACCTATCTATTATCCAATCTGTACAGTCTGAGTGTAAATTTTTTATGTGGTGTGTGTATTGGGCTTTTAATTTCTCTTTTTTGCTCTGAAGCGCTGCAGCTTCTTACCAAAAAACCACAAGATCAAGAAGCGAGTTAGAACCAAGTCGATTTTTTCACCGTGCACAGAGACACACGCAGCTTCTCCAATTGCAAAATAGGTCCATCTACCACTTCTTCCTTACCCTTGCTTCAGCTGGGATTCACTTCTCCATGATAATTGGTTTGGAATGCCACCCATGTTATAGTGAACAGTCGGAAATGACCGGTATTGGATCTTTAGTGACATCAACTCCAGCAAAAGTTTTCTTGCGGTTTTCGTCTGATGCCCGGCAAATCTGAGTTTTTTATTAACTTCCGGATCAAGGATGCCGCTTATAGTTAAAATTAAAATATGATCTTTTTTTTTTTTGGTTCCCCAAACTCCCCTCTTCCCCCCTCTCTAATTTCAATTGTTTTATTGCACCACGACTTACCACATCACGGGAGAAAGCTAAAATCTTTTTGCTTTTGGTGCGTAACCGTTCCCATAAACTTTTCGCGCCCTGAGAATTAAACGAAGGTAAAATCCCCCCTTCTCCACGGCACCCTTCTGTTTCCCTCCAAGACCACCCCTGAGCCATATATTCCTGTTGGGATGAAATTGTAACAAATTCCATATCTTCAAGTGGTAACCCAGCTCCCTCTCACCACCATGCCATTACCATCACCTGTGCGAGGTATTGCGCCACTTGTTTTTGCAGAGAAAAATAAAACACGTCCATATCCACCTGTTTGCTTAGCACACCAACCGAAATGTGCGCGCGAAATTTTTATGTAATGTACCGTCCGCATAGCGACCAAGCAAAGAAACTCCGCAGCATGTTTTTCGCCGTAATCCCCATAATTAAATCAATCACAAAGTATTTCAAACAAAAAAAATTTTCAAGCGTTTTTTTGAATTTTAAGACCACTGCCTGATATTAGAGTGTGGAAGGATTGCTTGCCCCCAGTTTTATCTGCCCGCTGCACAAGTGCGTGAGCTGATTTTCCTTTACCAAAGTTTTAGTTGTCATTCCACCAAAAGAGGCGCTGGTATATTTTTGCCATCTTCTGACTTGAAAAAGGCCCTTTCCAAAAAAAAATTGTTGTTTCCCAATGTTTTCCCCCCGTTTTTAAACCCCAATATTTTAAAATTTTCAAACCCTTTGGAAAAAAATTTAAACCCCCCCTTTGAATTTTTTAAATTTTTCCCCCCAAATATTCCACGCCATCCCCCCTTTTCCCCCAATTACCTAAGCTTTCCCCAAAATTTCCCCTTTGTTGGTGACTTAATAAAACTTTTTTTCCCTTTTAAAAGGGAAATTTTTTTTAGAAAATAAAAGGAACCCTTTTAAAAAATTTTCAGCCACCAACGTTTTTTCCCTAAAAATTTTTTTTTCCCCCACGTTTAACTAATTTTCCCCCTTCATTCCTTATCCCCTTTGTTCCCCTAACACTTTTCCTTTTCCCCTATTTTTCTATTTTTCATTTAAGGGCTTTTATGTTAAAAAAATAAAAAAATTTTATACAAGGTTTTTTTTTCCGGGTTTTACAAAAAAACAAAAGGGGGCCCCCCAAAAAAAAAGAAAAAAAAAAAGGGAAAAAAAAAAACCCCCATCCCCCTCCCGTCCCCCCCCCCGGTATTCTCCTCCCCGCTAACAACGTAGCGGGATTGAACCAGGCCTAGGCCCCCTTCCCCATCCCAGTTTTCCCCTATGATTTTCATTTCCCAGGCCCCCTCTATGATGTTCCCCCATCCCAGGCTTTTAACACTGGAAATCCAGCCTTTTTTTTTTTAATTTTTTTTTTTATTTGAAAATGTTTTAAAAAAGTCCGTTTGGTTTTACAATCAAAATTTTTTCCTGGGATCCCAGTGTCAAGCACCCGGGGTGAACAACCCCTACTTAGGGCCGCCCCCCCTACCGCCCAACATTTTTGCGTTAAAACTCATTCCGCTTTAACAAGGAATCCCCGCTCAACACGTTTTTCGGGATGGGCAGAGCTTAAGTCCATGGCCGCCCGCGGAAAAAAAAAAAACCCCATAACCGCCGATTCATTCCCGCGGTATCTCCCCAGAATCCCCCCCCGCCTTGCCGGGGGTGGATTGGGGCCCGGTTTTTTTAAAGCTATAAATAATTTTTTAAGAAAATTTACCAAAATAAAAAAAAAAAAAAACAAAAAGAAAAGCCCCTGGTAATTGTCCGCTTTTTCAAGTAATTGGGCGTGGTTTTTTTTTTTTAAATCCCTTAAACACTGCAATTTTTTAGCTTTCTTTTTTAGTGCAAACCTCCACCTTAGTTTAAAAGTTTTTTAAAAAATTTTTTCTAAGCAAAAAAAAAAAGGCAAAAAAAGAAAACCCCCTTTTGGTAATTTTAGTGTTTTTCCTTTAATCCTGCCAAATTGGGGGTAAATATACCTTGGTTCCCCCCCCCTTTTAAACAGCGGGGGGGGTTTCAAGGGTTATATAGCTAGCCAATACTGTTTGAAGGGGCAAAAAAGGTTGGCACATAGTGCAAAAAATTTAAAAATAAGAACGTTCTTCCCTTGGGAAAAAAATTTTTTACTTTAAAAAAGTTGGGCCCCACCAATGGGGGGCCAAAAAAAAAATTGGGTTTTGCAAAAAATTGGGGGCGCTGGCCCCCACAAAAAAAAAAAAGGGGATTTTTTTTCTGATATGGGTCCAAACGGGTTTTTAAAAAAAACCCCAAAAATTTTGGGGCCGGCCCCCTAATCAGATTAAAAAAATTACCCCTCAAAAATTTTTTTTAAATTTTCCCTTGGAAAAAAATTTTTTTCTTTTAAAAATTTTTAAAAGGTTTTTTTTTGGGTTTAATATTTTGCATTGTATTTAAAAAACCCCCCTTAAAATCCCCCTTAAATTTTCGTTTCCAAATTTGGGTTTTTTATGTCAAAAAAGGGAAAAAATACATTTGGCCCCCTTTTTTTTTCCGGGCGGAAAATTGTTGGGGGGCCATTTCCCCCCAGGGGGGGAAAAAACAACCCCAAAATCCCAATTTTAATTTTTTTTTGGGCCCCCTTTTTGGTCAGTGTCCAAAAGGTCCCCCCCAGATGTACTCTTTAAAATTTAAGTTTTTACCTCTTGGCCTCAACTTCCTTTTCCAATGCCTAGAGATGCTGCGTTTTTTCCGCTTCTTGACTTGCTTTTTGGATAATGGCTTTTGGTTTTCAGCACATTTTTCCACGCATTTTACAAAATGCTTTTTATCTATGTTTTTTACGTAGCCTTTCATTAACAACCGTGCTTATATTAAATTTTTTAATTTCATAAATTCTAGGTAGAATTTTTTTGCATCCCATTTTTTAGGCTCTACTGGACAACCAAAAAAGCATTTTAAAACTCCTCTTTTTTAAAGAATTGGACTAAAAACACCAGAAGTAAAAAAACAACTAATGAACATTTTTCTAATAGGTTTTTGTCTACCTTCAATACCCAAACCTCCCTCCCAAAATTTTTGCTTGCGCTTAGATTTTTAAAGAAAGGAAAACCATTTGGAGGCTTTTTCAAGCGATCCAACTTCCATTCCGGCTGCCCTTCTTTTTTTTTTAATAAAACTGCTTTGCTTTAAAAGATAAATTTATTGGGTTTTTTTTTGCTAATTTGTAAAAACATTCATTTTAGCTCTGGAAACAGAAAGGTAGTTTTTTTCATTAGCTTCAGAAAAGGTCATCCCGGCATCTTTCGCCAAATCAAAAATGAAATTAATTAAGGCAAAATTTTTGCCCAATTTTTTAATTTTACCCCTTTCCCAAGCATCAACTCATTTTTTTTCGGAATTTTTTTGGGGAAAAGTTTTTTTTTTAACATAAACCCTTTTTTTTTTTTTTTTAAAAAAATTTTTTTTGGTTTTTTTTTTTTTTTTTTTTTTGTTAAGGGAAAAAAAACTTTTTTTTCCCCAAAAAAAAAAAAAAAAAAATTTTTTAAAATTTTTTTTTTTTTCCAATTTTTTTTTTTGCCCCTAAAAAATTTTTTCCCCAAAATTTTTTTGCTTCCCAATTTTTTAAAAAAAGGGAAATTTTTTTTTTTTTTTTGGGAAAACCTTTTTAACCCTTTTTTTTTTTTGGGGTTTTTTCCCCCCTTTGTTTTTTTTTTAAAAAAGGGAATTTTTGGTTTTTTTTGGGGGAAAACCCCTTTTTTTTGGGGAAAAAAAATTTTTTTTTAAAATTATTTTTAAAAGGAAAAAAAGGCCCCCAAAAAAAAAGGGGTTTTTTTCCCCTTTTTTTTTTTTTTTAAAGGGTAAAATAAACCCCTTTAAAGGGGGGTTTTTTTGACCCCTTTTTTTTTTTTTTCCTAAAAAAAAAAAATTTTTTTAAAAAAAAAAAATTTTTTTAAAAAAAATTTTTTTTTTTTAAATTTTTAAAAAAAAACCTTTTTTTTTTAAATTTTCTTAAATTTTAAAATTTTTTTTTTCCTTTTTTTTTAAAAAAAAACAAAAAAATTTGTTTTTTTTGGGATTTAAATTTTTTTTTTTTTTTGGGGGGGAAAAAAAAAAAAAAAAAAAGAAAAAAAAATTTTTAAAGGGGGGTTTTTTAAAAAAACTAAAAAATTTTTTTCCCCCCCAAAAAAAAAAAAAATTTTTTTTAAAAATGGTTTTTTAAATTTTAAAAAAAATTTTTTTGGGGGAAATTTTCCCCCAAAAAAAAATTTTTTTAAAAAACCCAAAATTTTTCCCCTTTTTTTTTTTTTTTTTGGGGGGGGGGGGGGAAAAAAAAAAAAAAAATTTTTATTTAAAAAAAAAAAAAGGGGGGGGTTTTTTTTAATTTTAAAAAATTTTTTAAAAAAAAAAAAAAAATTTTTAAAAAAAAAAAAATTTTTTCCGGGGTTTTTAAAAAAAACAAAAAAAAAAACAAGGGGTTTTTTAAAATTTTAAAAAAAAAAATTTTTTAAAAAAAAAAAAAAATTTTTTTTAAAAAAAAAGGAAAAAAAAGGAAAAATAAAAAAAAAAAAAAATTTTGGGGAAAAAAAAAAAAAAAAGGGGAAAGGGGAAAAAAAAAAAAAAAAAAAATGGGCCCAAAGAATAAAGGGGGGGGAAAAAAGGGGGCCCGGTGCCTAAGGGGAAAAAAAAAAAAAAAAAATTTTTAAAAAATTTTTTGGGGGGGAAAAAAAAAAAAAAAAAGGAAAAAAAGGGGGAAAAAAAAAAAAAAAAAAAAAAAAAGGGGGGGGGGGAAAAAAAAACAAAAAAAAAAAAGGGGGAAAAAAAACCCCCCCGGGGGGTTTAAAAAAAAAAAAAAAAAAAAAAAAAAAAAAAAAAAAAAAAAAAAAAAAATAAAAACGGAAAAAAAAAAAAAAAATTTTTTTTTTCCCCCCCCAAAAAAAAAAAAAAAGGGGAGCATTTTTTTAAAAAATTTTTTTTTTTTTTAAAAAAAAAAAATTAAAGAAAGGGGTTTTTGGGAAAATTTTTTAAAAAAAAAAAAAAGGGGGAAAGGGAAATTTTAAAATTTTTTTGGTTATTTCCGGGGGGTTTTTAAAAAGGGGGGAAAAAAAAAGGGTTTTTTTTTTATTTTAAAAAATTTTTTTTTTTCCCCCAAAAAAAAAAAATTTTTTTTTAAAAGGGGGAAAAAAAAAAAAGGGGGGGGGCCCCCAAAATTGGAAAAAGGGTTTTTTTTGGGGGAAATTTTTTTTTCCCCCAAAAAAGATTTAAAAAAAAAAAAGGGGGAAAATTTAAAAAAAAAACGGGAAAAAAGAAAGAAAAAAAAAATTTTGGAAAAAAAGGGGGTTTTTTTTCAAAAAAAATTTTTTAAGGGGGGGTTTTTTTATAAAAAAAAATTTTTTTTAACAAAAAATTTTTCCAAAAAAAAAGGGGTTTTTAAAAATTTTTTTTGTTTTTTTTTTTTTTTTGGGGGGGTTTTTTTTTTTTTTTTTTAAAAAATTTTTTTTAAAATTTGGGGTATTTTCCCAATTTTTTTTTGGGGTTGGTTTTTTTTTTTAAATTGGGGGGTTGGGGGAAAAAAAATTTTAAAAAATTTTTTTTTTTTTTTAAATTTTTTAAAAAATTTTTTTGGGAAAGGTTTTTAAAAAAAAGGGGGGGGGGGGGGGGGGGGGGTTTTTTAAAAAAAATTTTTTAGGGGGGGGTTTTTTTTTTGGGTTAAAATTTTGGGGTTTTAAAAAAAAAAATTAAAAAATTGCCCCTTTTTTTTAAAAAATAAAAAAAAAAAGGGGGAAAAAAAAAAAAAAAAAAAAAGGGGGGGAGAAAAGGGGCCCCCCCCCCCCAAA
The DNA here is from genome assembly GCA_019343175.1 of Oedothorax gibbosus. Taxonomy (NCBI): domain Eukaryota; kingdom Metazoa; phylum Arthropoda; class Arachnida; order Araneae; family Linyphiidae; genus Oedothorax; species Oedothorax gibbosus. The sequence goes on from JAFNEN010002373.1 coordinate 12,750, forward strand.
AATTTTGGGGGAAAAAAACCCAAAAAAAAAAAAAAAAGGGGGGGTTTTTTTTTTTAAAAAACAAAAAAATTTTTTTTTAAAAAAAACCCCCACCCCTTTTTTTTTTTTTTAAAAGGGGAAAAAAATTTTTTTTTAAAACCCTTTTTACCCCCTTTTTTTTTTTTTCCCTTTTTTTTTGGGGAAAAAAAGTTTAATTAAATTTTTTTAAGGGGGTCCCCTTGCTTTTTTTTTTTTATAAGTTATGCCATGTCCGCGTGGCATTTATTTTCCCCAATTTATTGATGTACTCTGCAGCATTGTAATTAACTGTTTAAATTTTTTTTTCTGATGGTTACAAGGGGAATCCCCTGTAAATTTTTTAAATTTTAAGGGTTTAAAATTTTCTTTTTTCTCAAGAATTTTTTTTGTTTTTTATTAATATTTTGGATCGATAAAAAAGTGAAAAACTTTTATGCCAAAAACTTTTTGTATTTCCTCTATTATCTAAAAAGTTTTTTTTTACATCTTAAAAGATATCCCAGGGCCCCCCCCTTCGGTTGTTAATTCTTCTTTTTTTTTCGGGGGCTATGTTTTAATGAATAGGGGGGTTTTTTTTTTCTTTTTTTTTCTATTTTAAGCTCCTTTTGTGGCTGCAATTTCAAGATTTTGCTCGTGTTAAAGCTTTTTTTTGGTTTTTAAAACACTTCATCTCTAATTCCTTCTATCTTCCCCCGAAGGACGGTAAAAAAAGTCTGCTCCAGAAACAATTGCTATTTCTCTGCTTTTAATGATCCGGAAAAAAGTCCCACGCGCTTGCCAAAAGGGTTGAAAAATGGCAATGTTAACACCTAGTTTCATAATTTACCTCAAAAATTATTTATAATTATATATATTATTAGGTCTTTTGCATAGTTATTGTTTGATCCGAACATTATAGTCGAGAGATGGGGTTTCTTTTGCTTTTTTTTCTATTTTGTTATAGCTAACATGAACTGGGTAGATGCCCCGCACTGGATCCAGGGAATTTTGATTATGTAAAACCCTATGAGCTAAAAGGAGCGTTTTTTTTTTTCTAAAAAAAACGTTTTTGATACAGAATCAGTACTGGAATCTAGAAATTTAGTTTTTTAAAATTTGAAAATCTTACTAAGTTTTTTTTTTAAAAGAAGTCTATGTTATTTTTGCATATGATCATGTCTAACCCCGGTAGAAAATTTTGGGGAGGAAAAAAAAGCTTTGTAGCCAATTGCTTTTTTTAAAATTTGTGCTGCTGTGTTTGATGCTGATCATGTCGTGCACCAGCTTTATAGAGTGGACAAAGCATAATAAGCTAGCGAGAAAAATTTTTTCCCCGGAGTGGTAGTAAATGGTGAAATAGGTAGAACAGACTGTTAAATATTTTCTTAGCCACGATGAAAAATTTTGGAAAAAAAAATTTCAACTTTGGTTCACTCTGTGCCGCGTGAATTAAATTTTTTTTTTGCTAAGGAAAAAAAAACGATGAAAGCTTTTAGTTTTAGATGTTCCACTTCTCTGGAAAACAAACCCTTCATTTTTTATTGCGACCTTTTTTGGTTTTTTTTTTTTCATGCGATTTGCGTTGGCCCCCCAAAGACTTAACGACGAAA